>QANX01006438.1:6183-55375 GCA_003254975.1 Ochetophila trinervis | reverse complement strand
CCTAGTAAATAAAAATCTTCCCTCTTCTCTCACATTCTAGATTGGATTTGGTTTTAGGAATTTAGGTTAAAGATGAAGAGGGAGAGAAGAACCACTTCCTGCTAAAACTTTCATTGAAAGAACTACTTACCCCACAAAAGCTTTAATTGTTTACTTTTTACTTTTGGTCCATTATGATTTACGCTTCTGTTTTTCTTTCGAAATTTTCATTTACTAGGAATGATCTATGAAAAAGCAAAATCTGATTATGCTTCCTTTCATATATGATTTTTGTTGGTGATAGAATTCCCATTTGAATTTGATTGTTGCAAAGTTCCTGTTTTTTCTCTTTTAAATTTGTTTTTACTCTCTTTTACATAATGATTTTACTTGGGATTATAGAATTTTATAATATTGTTAAATTTTTCCGCGGACAAGCTTGTCCTTGTTGATTTCTCCTCTCATGGTTGTGGGGATTGCAGAGCTCTTTCAAAATAATAACAAATATTTTATTATTTTACATATTTATATCGAATAGAAAAACCTTTCAAATTTTGGAAAAAAAAAAGATTTTGAGTGTTATNTTATTTGGGTATAAATAAGAGTGAATCTTAATTAAAAAAGAAAAAAAAAAGAGTGAATCTTAATTAAAAAAGAAAAAAAAAAAGAGTGAATCTCGTGCATGAATTAAGCTGTTGAATTGAGAAGTAATTCGAGGTATGGGTTGAGTACTCGAATTTGGATTAATTTTGAGTTCCTGAGTGAGGATCGAACTAAGTTGAATTTCAAATTTAAGCGTTCAAACATTATATCTAGCTCACTTTGGTTATGGTCGAGGCAACATCTAACAAAGGACCTGAATTAAGATTCAAATTTGAGCTCTTCCAAAAATCCAAATTAAAATGGTAAAATATACAGTATTTTTTAATATATAATTGTATAGTAATTAATTGTTTTTTTTTTTCATATTTGGTAATTTTTAAACAAGGTTAAAGCTTAATTGATAAGAAAATGCTAAATGCTTATTTATCAGGAAATATTATAGTCGAAAGAGGGAAAAGTTGAGAGAATAAGAGAGCTATAAACATAACAATTAATATTCTATATATGGATTTGCAGGGAAACTTAATAACATTCAAAATTTTATATATCCTTCTGTTCTTCAGCTATTGAAACAAAATTGTTCTTTTCTCCATTTCCTGTAGCATTGCATTTGTATTATATAGGTATATTTTTTTCTAACCAATAGATGCTTCTTTCCAAGTTTAGAGGCCATTGAAAATTTGATGTTCTATTTGCTCATGCTGACCTAAAAGTGAAGTTAATTTGGTAATTCGGAGCATAAAAAACTGCCTGTTCTGAACCAGGGAGAAGAATATATAACAAAGAAACCAGATGATCAAAACCAATTCCATTGATTTATTGACCAGATTTTCCATAGAGCAAAGTTATATCAGAAAACAGAGAAAGTCCTAATCATCATCAAAGAAACCACAAAATGAAAACAAATACTATTGATTTCTTGACCAGATTTTCACTAAAACAAAAGAAAACAAAAAACAGAGTAAATCCTAATCATCATCTTTACGTATAAAACTATTCTTCTGTTGACTGTAGTTTGTAATTCCATTAATTTCTTGACCAGAAAATATCCAAAGTGAGAAAACAAAGTAGTATATCCTATCTAATCAGCAAAGAAACCAGAAGACGAATACTAATCCATTTTTTTTTACCAGAATTTCACTAAAAACTATTCATCATCACTTGGAATTCCACACGTTCTAAAATTACACAAAAATCCAAAAAAGAAGTGCATCTTTAATTCTGTCTTCAACTAAGCTTAATATCCTGTTCTTAAATTTCTGTACTCTAGAAAATAAATGCTCCCAATCCACATCCACATATCTGAGATGGTTTCCACAGTCATCTCGTTCAAGAATTCCATGGCTCGCCAATATTCATCATCAACTTGGTAAGCAAAAACAATCCTCAAATCCTGATTTAGCTCTCGTTCACCGATCTCCGCCAAAGCCAAGTGGCATTCTTCAATTCTTCTTCTTATAAAGTTAGCAACTTCATTTGTCAAAAGCAGAAATTCGTTATTGAAAATCTTGCAAATGGAGGCCAACCTGATGATTTCCTCGACAATTTTCTTCAGTAGACGAGTAAGAACTCGGTTTCTGTCATTGTAAGAAAATTCGATTCTTTGAGCCGGCATAAATCCTTGCAAAAGTCTGTTGGCTTTTTCTTCCAAGAACTTGGCTCGGGACGATTCAAGAAGATCATCGAGTCGGTTCAAAACCACCGAACGGCGATAAACATCGGTGACTAATAGATTTTTGACGAGCATTCGGAATTGGTCGAAGGGCTCGATTAATTCCTCCCTTTCAAGCATGAAGAAAGTAAGACGGACGAGGATAGAGGACAGCATAGTGCAAAGTTCTAGAACCCCATTACACATTTGTGAGCCTGCCTCGAGCTCTACATTAAAAGTTGGAGGATGGCCATGGACGATGAGAAAAGGGTACAATACGTTCGCCAAGTAATCTCTGACGGAGTTGAGTTCTCTCTGTATCGTCTCCATTCCGGCTCTCACCCCCAATCTTTCAAATGCGTTTTCAAGCCCCCCGTTTTCTCGGAGAAGCCAATGCAGATTGGATCTTTCAGATTCCATTACTATAGTATAGTTGCAGAAGGCTGCAAGTATATTACGGGCGTCCATTGTTGAAGATGAAGAACAGCTTGTAGAAAGAAAGAACAAGAATGTAGTATTCTGTGTCTTTTTGGCAACTGTGGGTGGGGACGGTTGAAATTCCAAGAAAATGTTTGAAAGAAAAGTGCAAGAAAACAAACTGTGGAAAGTGTTTGGCAATTGAGAAAATTCTAAATTAACGATGTTTCTGAATTCTGATACTAGCTAGGTGGTATTTATACACTGCAGGGTACAACTAATATAAAGTCTGTTAAAACGCACAGACGCTTTCTAACTGACGAAATAACTGACTCATCTGAAAGACTGAAACGGAGAAACAGGCGGAACGGAATCTTCTGTTCCCAATCTCTGTTCCACTGCCTGTCAACCCAATGAATGGTTGCCACGTCAATTAAAAAAATTATAGACCCTTGTTCAATTTCCTTTTCCGTTAATTTGCGAGTCAATTGTCTGCGTTGGTGTGGATAAAGTTAATGATTTTATTATATATTTTTGGCGAAAGAGTTTATTATATATTTCCTAATGTAAATTATATAATTTAAATAGTTTGCATAGGATTTATCCAAACTAAAGTCTGCAATATTTAATTTTTATTGATGCACAAATTTTGATAATTCCATCTCAATGTTGATGAGCTCTTGTTCTTCTTCAAGCTTCAAAAATAGTCTATAAAATGAGTAAATCTGGTGGAGTCACCAACTTTCTTCGAATGATAAAATCACCCTCTTTCAATAAAATAGTTAAATAATAAAGTTTCTTCATCAAAATAATATAAATATGCTTGCTGATTTTTAGGATGGGAAAACTAAGACCGAAAATTAAAGATAGAAAAATAAATAAAGAATAAGTAGTTGGTTTGGAGGATTAAATTTCTGTTTCGCATAACTTTTGGAAAGCCAAAAACAGTTTTTAGAGTTTAAAAACTGTTTCTGAAAGTGTTTAGATAATTTTTTAAAAGTGTTTCTGGCTTCCAGAAGTATTTTTTTTATTAAAGTTAGTGAAGACTAACTTTTTCAGAAATCACTTTTAAAAAAGCATAATCAAAAATAAAAGTTATGCCACACATGACATATGGCTTACCTTTTTTGGAGCATCACTATAAATAGAGAAAATCTTTTTTTTGGTAAATAAAAATAAATAAATATATTATTTAGACTTATATAGTTGATACACATAAATCCAGCTTGAGACATTTTATAAATATCTCTTATTAATTGTTAGTATTTCTGTTAATTCGAATTAAGTACTGTATAAAATGATAATTGAACAACTTCAAAAATATGAAAATGCTAATTTTTTCGTATTATTTGGAATGGAATTCATGTAATTTTAATATTTTATTATATTAATAATAATTTTTTAAAATAAAAGTATTTTAATTAAATATATAGTTATTATATTTTTATAAAATAATAATAAATAAATAAACTTTGTCCATTGTCATGTTTTTATTCTTCTTTTAATATAATTTTTTTTTAAAATTATTTTCTTTCTTCATCTTTTTTTATTGGGAATTTCATGAAGATTTTTCTTTTTTGGTTGCTTGGGAATTTGTTGAGATTTTCCTAATCTTGACGATGAGTTCTATCCAAGATTAAGGCTACGATTTGACGTAACTTTTATTTTTATTTTTGTTTATATTTTTCTTTTTCAAAAATACATTGTAGATAAGTTAGTTTTTAATGAGTTTGGTTAAAATGGCTTTTGAATGCCAGAAACATTTTTTAAAAATTATCAAAACATTTTCATAAGTAATTTTTAAACCCGCTTTTAACTTTTCATCTATGTTAAACATGACATCAATATTTGAACTTTAAGATTCACAGGTTCTTCTTTTTCTTTGTAAAATTCAAAATTAGCCCAAATCTTCCCTCTTCTCTCACATTCTAGATTGGATTTGGTTTTAGGATTTTAGGTTAAAGATGAAGAGGGAAGAGAAGAACAACTTCCTGCCAAAACTTTCATTGAAGAACTACTTACAGACCAAAGCTTTAATTGCCTACTTTTTTCTTTTGGTCCATTATGATTTACATTTCTGTTTTCCTTTCGAAATTTTAATTTTACTATGAATGATCTATGAAAAAGCAAATTCTGATTATGGTTCCTTTCATATATGATTTTACTAGGAGTTATGATTCTCTTATTTCATAACAAATAAAATAATAGTTAAAAGTTTAACAAGAAACCAGAAGATGAAAAACCAATTCCATTAATTTCTTGACCAGAAAATATCCAAAGTGAGAAAACAGAGTAGTATACTATATCCTATCTAATCAGCAAAGAAACCAGAAGACGAACACTAATCCATTTTTTTGACGAGAATTTCACTAAAAACTGGTCATCATCACTTGGAATTCCACACATTTTAAAATTACACAAAAATCCAAAAAAGAAATGCAGTTTCAATTCTGTCTTCAACTAAGCTTAATATCCTGTTCCATTATAGCCTTGTTGTTCTTAACTTTCTGGACTATATGGCAGAATGATCAAATTTAGAAATAGGAGGTGTTATTGTGGAAGGAAAGCCGGTGTAAGAATATCAGAGTCAACAAAAAATCCAGCTCGACTCTATTTTTTCTGCTTACAAGGTAAATGTGGTTACTATTGTTTTTGGACTCCTGATAATGAAGAGTTTAATTTAGACGATGATGCAAGTAGTGGAAGAATGCAAATACCATCCAATGAGGCAAGTCAAATGCATATGCAAAAAAAAATTAAAGCCCTAGAAGCAAGGGTGGAAAAAATTGAAGCAATGTAGCCAGTCATGAAGACAATGTTTTTATTCTTTGGAATTCTAATTGTTGTAGTTGTATTTGTATTTGCATTCAAACATATGTAATAAATGTATCAAGAACAATATTCAAGAGTAAACATTTAGAAATAATTCTTTTCCATTTCATCAAGTGAATATTGCAGTTACAACCCAACATTGTCTACATATAATAGGGATGCAACCCCATTAGTCACTTAGTACATCATGTTGTTGCGCTTTAAAAAAAATAAGTGGGGCACATACACTGTATGTATTGTTCTATACCCATCCTAAACTATACCCACCAACAAAACTATGACTCTATATGGGTTAATTGTTAACCACAACCCTATTAAATATCAAATTCAGCTCAAATATACATCAAAAGATTTAGAAGAACATTAAGCCCCCCGTTTTCTCGGAGAAGCCAATGCAGATTGGATCTTTCAGATTCCATTACTCTAGTATAGTTGTAGAAGGCTGCAAGTGCATTACAGGCGTCCATTGTTGAAGATGAAGAAGAGCTTGTAGAAAGAAAGAACAAGAATGATAGTACAATCTTTAAAAGAGAATTGCAAGAAATCAAATTGTGGGAAGTGTTTGGCAATTGAGAAAATTCTAAACGAATGTTTTCTGATAGTAGCTAGGTTGTATTTTTATGCACTGCCGGGTACAACTAAAGTCTGTTAAAACCATAGACCCTTTATCGGTATTTATAATTGATTCATCTAATCTCTGTCCCACTGCCTGTCACCCCAATGAATGGTTGCCACGTCAATTAAAAATCCTAGAGCCTGTTAAATTTCTTTTTCCGTTAATTTAAAAGTAAATTGTTTGTCTCTGTGTGGATAATGTTAAATGTTTATTATATATTTCCTAATGTAAATTATTCAATTTAAATTAAGGGTGGAAACTTAGCAACATTCAAAATTTTATATATGTTTAATATTCTGTTCTACGACTGAAACTAAATTTTTCTTTTCTCCTTTCCTGTACCATTGCATTTGTGTTATATAGATATATTTTTTTCTAACCATTGTATAGATGATGTAAACCAATTCATATATTGACCAGAATTTCAATAGAACAAAGTCATATAAGAAAACAGAGTACGTCCTAATCATCATCAAAGAAAACCAGAAGATGAAAACCAATACCATTGATTTCTTAACCAGATTTTCAATTAATAAAAAAGGAAAAGAAAAACAGAGTATATCCTGATCATCATCAATATAAAACCAGAAGTCGAACGCTAATTCTTTTCTTGACCAGAATTTCACTAAAAACTAAAGTACATATCCTGTAGTCAACTGGTCTCCATCATTTGGGATTCGACACGTTCCAAAATTATACAAAAGTCCAAAAAAAGAAAAAGAAAAAAAGAAAAGGTATTTTTTCTGTCTTTATAGGTCGTCATCAACATCATGAGCAAAAAACTAAGCTTAAAATCCTGTTCCATTACATCCTTGTCTTTCTTCAATTTCTGGTCGTATTTGGAACAGCTAAGCGACCCATGTATGCCCACAAGCAAGAGATGCTATCCTCAGTCATCTCGTTCAAGAATTCAATGGCTCGCCAATATTCATTATCAACTTGGTAAGCGAAAACAAACCTCAAATCCTGAGTTAGCTCCTGTTCACCAATCTCCGTCAAAGCCAAGCGACATTCTTCAGCTCTTCTTCTTAGAGAGTTAGTAACTTCATTTGTCAAAACCAGAAATGGTTTATTGAAAAACTGGCAAATGGAGGTCAACCTGATGATTTCCTTGACAATTTTCTTCAGTAGACCAGTAAGAACTCGAGCTCTGTCATCGTAAGAAAACGTAGTTTCCTCGATTCTTTGAGCCGGCATGAATCCCTGCAACAGTCTGTTGGCTTTTTGTTCAAAGAACTTGGCTCGGCACTCTTCAAGAAGATTATCTACTCGGTTTAAAACAGGCGAGCTGCGATAACTATCAGCGAGTATTAGATTTTTGACGAGCATTCGGAATTGGTCGAAGGGCTCGATTAGTTCCTCCCTTTCAAGCATGAAGAAAGTGAGACGAACGAGGATAGAGGATAGCATAGTGCAAAGTTCTTGAACCCCATAATACATTTGCGAGGCTGCCTCGAGCTCTCCACCAGAAGTTGGAGGATGGCCATGGACGACGAGAAAAGGGTAGAATACGTTCGCCACGTAAGCTCTGACAGAGTTGTAGTCTCTCTCTATCGTCTCCATTCCGTCTCTCACCCCCAATCTTTCAAATGCGTTTTCAAGCCAGCCGTTCTCTTGGAGAATCGAAAGCAGATTGGATCTTTCAGATTTCATTACTTTAGTGTACTTATCGATGGCTATAAGTGTATTAAAGGAGTCCATTGTTGAAGATGAAGAAGAGCTTGGAGAAAGAAAGAACAAGAAAGGAGTCTTACTGTGTCTTTATGGCAACGGTGGGTTGATATTCTAAGGAAATGTTTGAAAGAAAATTGCAAGAAAGCAAACTGTGGAAAGTGTTTGGCAATTGAGAAAATTCTAAATTAACGATGTTTCTGAATTCTGATTCTAGCTAGGTGGTATTTATACACCGCAGGGTACGACTAAAGTCTGTCGAAACCACAGACGCTTCCTCACTCCCTCGTCTGAAAGACTGAAAACAGCGAAACGGGATCTTCTGTTCCCGATCTCTGTCTCGCTGCCTGTCATTCCCAATGAACGGTTGCCACGTCAATTAAAAAAGACCCTGTTCAATTTCTTTTTCCAGTTAATTTGCAAGTAAATTATTTGTCTTGGTGTGGATAATGTTAAAGATTTTATTATAAAATTTATTAAAGTTTTGACTAATTTTTCTTATAAATATTTAATTAAATTGTTTATTTATCTAAAAAATTTAACTTATCACGAATATGTCAATAATATTTTTAATACATATTATATAATTTAGTAAATAAATTAGTGAATATTTTATTATTTTAGCATTGCTGTTTATAATATATTTCCTGATGTAAACTATACAGTTAAAGTAGTTTAAATAGGATTTATCCAAACTAAAGGTTTCAATATTTAATTTTTATTGATGCTCAAATTTTGCTAATTCCAGCTCCATGTTGACAAGCTCTTTTTCACAATAAATGTTCTTATCAATTAGATAAAGCTTTAAATTCTTCTGCAACTTCCTCTAGAGAATGACCTTTATCAGCTTCCACAACTTCCCTCAAGTCAAAAGCTTGAAGGTAAGTCTTCATCTTTATAGTCCACATTGCATAATTTTCTCCAGAAAGTATAGGAGGTGATGGAGCAGAAAAATGACTTGAAGCCATTGTAAACAAAGAAAGGTAAGAGGGAACTTTACTGTATTTTAGCTAGGTTTGCTGTATCTTAGTTTTTTCACTCACAGTTAGGGGTGGGCGCGGTCTGGTTTGGTCTGGTTTTTTATAAAAATTCAGACCAAACCATAGATGGCGGTTTAGCTTAACAACAAACCAAACCAAACCATTAAGACCATTCAAACCAAACCAAACCAAACCATTCATAAACGGTTTGGTCCGGTTTGGTTTAACGGTTTAGACTGCGACATTTAATTTTATAGTCCAAAATAACTGCAAGACTAAAATTTAATTTTGTAGTTCAAAATTTAAACTAATTTTAATACTACAATACTAAATTCAAATTAAAAATATTACAATTCAAAATCTAAATTAAAACAATGTATTACAATCCAAGCTAAAAATTAACAATTAAAAATATATATTAGTTATATATATATATATATTATTAATAATAAAAAATATTATAAATGTATATAATATTAAGTGCGGTTTGCGGTTTGGTCTGGTCCAAAAATTATCCAAACCGCAAACCAAACCATTAATGGCGGTTTTTTCACATAGTAAACCAAACCAAACCATTATCTTCTACAAACCAAACCAAACCGAACCAAAAACAACGGTTTAGTTCGGTTTGAACGGTTTGGTTCGGTTTTGCCCACCCCTACTCACAGTCCCTCGATCAAATATCAGAGGTTCTCGGATACCATTTATAGGTTTTTTAAGCTAAAACAACATAGCAAATATGAAAGACAGAATATCTGGAAAAGTCCTCTCACTTTATTTCATTATCATCGACCTTATATATGATACTACGAGAATTTGGTCACCAACTATTGCTATCTAACCAGCAGTCTTGCTCAGATAATTTTTTTCTAGAACAAATTTAGCCACATCACATATCAATTTAAGTACACACCGCACACATTATCAATTTCCTAAACTTATGCAAACATAAGTTAGCAGGAAAATATCTAACATATTTTGTTACAGTGACAGTAAAATTGTCACAGCCATCAACAGCATCAATATACGAATCACAGATATGTGTTTGCCACTTATGAAACATGCTAGAAAAGTATATGATCTTTAATATCCCTTGCTTTTGACTGATAACCGTTTGATATTAAGTCTGTAATAACCTCTAATTTGAAGGGATGGGATCATCTTTAGTAATCTGCTAGCAGACTGCAATATGATATCAATCTAAGTAGAAAGTGCTTGCATTTTTTTCATTAAAACTAGTTTCATACTTGACCTCTTCATGAGAGTTCTAATTCTGTTTTGTGATTTTCATTGTTGATCTTCAACTTTTTATGGTCGAGATACTGTTGGTAAACATATGAAATGAAGCCCCAAATAGCCAAAACCAAGGAAATCGCCTTCGCTCCACCAATTTCTTCATGGAAAAATATCACAGCTAGAACTGGAATGATAGGCAAACCAAATACACTAATGACATTGGAGAAAAGGGATGAGACCTCAAGAATCAATCCCAATGCACCGATAGAGAACACTTGCCATCCTATAGCTGTCCATGTTAATGTCATGACATAGGATACTTTCCCTAGTTCATACTCGTTCATTTCTTTCGTCAAACCCCTCCACTCTCCGCTAGCAAAAAGTCCCACCAGCGTAGCACATGTTGCAACTAGTGACTGATACACTGTCATATCGATGACTACCGAAAATGTTTCCCTTTTAAGAATGTGCTGTATGGCAAACTGTGTTAAGGAAAGCAACAATCCATAACCAGCTGATGCACCAACAGTGCATATGAACCCAATTGCATACTTTGCTTTGGAGACTTTAGAAGGGTTTTCAGAGTCGGTTTGAAACACGAGGAGGATTGAGGAGATGGTGAGAAGCACTAGAGAATTGACTATGTAAGGAGTGAACTTCTGCGAATTGAAAAAGAAGGAGAAGAGAGCATTAAAGGCCAATTGGGATGCACAAATAAGGGAATAAGTAGATACAGGAAGGTACTGGAGTCCAATGGAATACAAATAACTGTCTGCTGCATCTAGCAGGCCCAGGAAGACATAAACCGCTACAAGGATTAAGATAGAAGGTTGTTTTGAGTTGGTTCTGTTTGGGGCAGAGTTCTTGTATAGTAAGGTGCTATAGTAAGGGAGGAAGATTGGGAAGCCTATTATCTGCACAACTGTTGCCATCCATTTGCTCTTTCCACCTTTGTCAAAGTACAATCTTCCGAGTAAGGTTGCAACTGACTGACCAGAGAGGAGAAAGAGTGTATACATAGTCATTCGGAACCAAAACCTCAAGTTTCTGCTCTGCTGTGTTTCTGACTGGTTGGAAACCTTTATGTTCCCAGGGTAATTTGCACCCAAAGCTTCTTGACCTGAAAGTAACATAGATACAATGAATTACACAAAATTGTAAAGATTTGGCCTCCTTTACTTTCAATCTAGAATTTCCCACCAAGGCTAAATGGAAGTTTTTGGAACTTGTCATTGATTTCGCATTTCTAAGCAAGTGTGACATAAACGAGCAGTTCTATGTTTAGGAATTATGGAAATCGGGTAATGATATAGTTTCTTGATGCAGAGCTTAAATGGTTGAAAAAGCTGCAAGAAGTTATTCCACAAGATAATATATTGATGGATAGGTTATAAAATTTGTGCATCACTTGCTATAGACTCTGATAACAGACATGTTGAAATAGTCATCTTTTTTTTTTTTTTTGGGTGAATGTTGAAATAGTCATCTAGTTAACAACATGAGAGGAAAAAAATTATATATTCTTCTTTGATCACTAAAAAGTTAGAAAAATTTTGAAATCCAATAATATTCCATAAGAATAATCCAGAGAATTGTCACTCCTCTTCACTCTTTCTCTCAATTCTTTGATGATTACAAGGGGAAAAAAAGAAAAGAAAATTGACATACCTATGATGTTGAGTTGCAGTTGTTGAGCTTCTGCCATGTCAAAGGTGAAGAAACTTTCACAAAATGGATGGAGAAAGAGAAAGAGGTTTTCTACCTTTCCTCAGTTTACACAATGAAGCTGCTTACATCTAAAACCTGCAATGGTGTAGGTGTGATGGATGAGTCAGAGGTTCTACTAGGTGCTATTACTGTTTACATTGACAGCTGAAAATAGACAGTTTATTGGTTAACGAAAGTGACCAAAATTTTTCATTTTCTCGTGGGTTTTGTTAATCTTCAGACGGCTGGTCAGGGGACAAGCCAAGCGAAAGACTACAAATTATGTAAGAGTATATGAATTAAGATAAGCTTACTGTTATTCTCCTTATTTTTGGTAAATCTGAAATTTGTCTTCGCTATCGTTATAATATACATACTTTAATAATCTGGTCCTTACTTCAGGTGAAAATTTTTAACGGGCAACTCACATGGATGTGTGGAGTCTATCATGTAAGATCCATATGCATGTGAGATGGGTGTTTAAGATTCATCCCACTTAATTTTTTTTTCTACTTCATGCAAGCGGATATTCTCTATCTACTTAGATCTCCAAACAACTTCAATAAACAAAAATGATAGAATTCATATATATATATATTTGAATTATTACTTCTTTTGCAAATTATATTTTTTTAATATTTTATTTCTGATATTCCATCTAGTAAGTTTGTTTGGATTGAATTTTCAACTTTACATTTTTTGGATTTTTTTTGTCCTTAAATATATTTTTATATTTGAATATATTTATTGAATTTTGAATCTAATTGGTATTTTGATTCTGATATCATTTTAAAATATTACTTCTCTCAAAAACTTAATTCAATAGAAAATAAGTTACAATATTTTTTTATATTTTATTACTATCAATATATATGTAGAGAGAGAGAGAGAAATATATATATGACATATATTATAAATTAAGCTAAGTGCATGTGGGAAAGAAAACATCTAAATATACATATTGGAACAAAAAATGGCTCTTACCAACACTCCCAAGAGCAGTGACTCTGCTAGCTGGAGAACTCAGCATGTTTTTTTGTCATGCTTAAAGGACATACACAATCTGTGTGGTCAAATTACTGGCAATTCATCAGCCGCATGGAAAAAAACAATGGCTAAGATAGAACATTATAGAATTCTATCTATATACCCAAACCCATCTTCATTTGCTTTATACGGCAAAGTTAATATGGTTCACAAGTCGTAAAGAAAAAGGATCACTCTATTGACTGTGACATTATATGTTTATGTTCTGGAAATCATAATTAATATGTCCCTTTATGCAAATTGCAACTTTATCATCGTATTGGGGGGCCAGAAGACCGGAAGCCCATCTCAATCCTTCAATGACAAGAATAATTACAACAAGAATGGCTCTTTTTGAATGCAAGATAAAGGAAAGAAATTAGATAGCTGTACATGGAAAAAAATAGGAAAAAGTCATTATGTTGGAACTTGATTATAGCTCTTATTGTGGCTTATTCCTCTTCATTATTGGACCCCTCCTTTTGACTAGTTTGTTGATGCATAAAACTGCATAATATATCAATCGTGCATTTTTCTTCACCAAGAACCTGCGAGTTAAAATACGGCGTCAAAAGGCCTTTGGGAGCACCAGATCTTGACTCGGGTCACTGAAAATCCACGTGTTTGTTTGTTTTTGTTTTTGTTTTTTCTTTTCTTTTCTTTTATACAGTAATTAGGACATTACGGCTTTGTTTAGGTTATGTTTACAAAGAGAAAGCACCAAAATTATCAACCAAATAAAATAAAACGAGAATAGTTAATAAATCTCTTAAAGGTTTTTGTTATACAGGTATAGCAAATTATACATGTGCATAAAAACAGAGATTCATGGATAAATTGTGTGATTTGCAAGCTTATTCAACCTACCCATATGACATATCACTGATGATAAACCTTAGATTTCCCATTTACTTAGCTCCTAATTTGCCTCTGTTCTGCAAGTCTGAATACCTTAAGGAGGTAAAATGAACAAAATATGAATTAAAAAGTATTGCTTGCGTTTGTGAAACTTGATGTCTCATACATAGAGGTTTGTGGCTTGGAATGAAAAGAAATAAAAATAAAAATCCTTTGGTATGTAAACTCTTAGTCATTTGTCCAAGAGCTTTGACCTCTTTCAATAGGGGAACTAGTGAAACTTCTTTTACATGTTTATTTACAATTTTCAACTCTAAAGAATTATCCACATAATGCTGATAAAAAAAAAAGAGGCGAAGACCCAAACTGCCAAAACCATGGCAATCATTTGTATTCCAAAATGAATACTGCCAGAACTGGAACAAAAGGCAAAACCAGAGCACCCATCACATTAGAGAATAGTGCAGAAACCTCAAAAATCAAACCTATTGCTCATACTGTGAAAAATCTGCCAACCCATTGATGTAAAAACGTACATATATAACATAACGTGACTTATACTCGGCCATATTAAATTTTTGGACTGAAAAATAAAATAAAGCGAATTTCCGAGACCTTTCCTCAAATAGTTTCCAAATTTCTATAGGATTGGGCTTCCAATCGGTCAGGGACAGAGGGTTTGTACTTTCACTCTTATGAATACAACCCCCAATCCGTACTTCTTAAACTACAAGAAAATAACAAAACCCATCGGCTAGGTTCTCTCTGTTGCTTGCTTTGCTTTTCTGTTGGCTCTGGGTTAATTTTCTCTCTGATTATTGCGAAGAAAGGGTAAGTGGTTCTTAGCGTTGAATTGCAAGAAAGTTTATTGGGTAGGAAGAAAAGGCAGTAACTATTACTTTTTTTTTTTTTTTACTTAATTCCTTTTTTTTTTCTCTCTTGGTTGATTCGACAGTCTTTTATTGATTATTGATTTTTTTTTTTTAAGACAGAATTTTATTTATAGGCTTATACCATTTTTTTTTTCTTTTACCCGTCTTTTTTTAATGAATTTTTTGTTTATTAGTTTTAGAAAAGAGTACTGCAGAAAACTGAACGGAATATTTTGGAGCTTGTCCAGTGTTTTGGAATAGAAGAGGACTTAACCACAAACAAAACAGGTAATGTATTTTTTTTTTAGATATACCAAAACAGGTCATGTATGAAAATAGATTTTTGTCCTAGCTTTGTTTACCTATTAGAAATATCACACGTTGAAAATGTCTATAATCTTTCAAATTAGAAAAGCTTGTAGCTATTATAGATTTAAAACATACCAACTCTATTTAAATTTAAAAATTTTGAAAGAGTTGGACCGAATATTTATTTATAAAAAAAAACTAAAAAGATCTACATAGTAAAAATAAAATATAAAATATATGACGAGGAGAGCTTCTGCAACTCACCTGATTGCAATCCACCACTGATCCATTTGATGTCATTTGCAACAATAGCACACCAATAAGGTGGCTATATGGCGGTGTTATATTCATCTCCTCCAAGAACGTCAACAATTCCATAAATTCTTGCATTTTTAGGTTCAATTTCTTTCTTGAAGTAAAAAAGAAAGGTGTGAGAAAATGTTGATATTTTTTTTTTAGGAAAGGAAAAGAGAAAACGTCTAAGAAAGAACAGAGCATCAGAGAAAGCTTCTACTTGAAAAAACAAAAAACAGAGTAAGCCTTTTTTTTAATATATATATTTTTTATAAAGAAAAAGACAAACGATTCTATAAAACTAAAAAACCAGTCATTAACTAACTCGGTTATGATAAAACTGTTGGATCCCACTATTTACATCGGACATACCCCTTTTCTATTTCTTCCGATTCCATATACTTTGTTGGGTTTCCACCGTACCGCACTGGCATTTGGAAAATTTGAAATCTTGCTCGCTTTTTCTTTACGATAGGCTTTTTTTATTATTAATTTTTCTTAAAAGAAAATTATTTTATGCAATCATTTATAGTGTTCTCTAATTTCCTGTAGCTCTCAGTCTGGCAGTGGTGAAAATTGAGGTACAGGAATGGTAATTCAAAATTTTGAGAGTATCATTTTTTTTTTCTAGATAAATTGCTATTTATAATTATTGAATTTGTCCCTGTAGATATTAAACGATGTAATCTGTCATTTTCGTAAATAGTTACTTTCCTTTGTGTATTTTCATCGTCCATTGGGGTTGGCTAGTTTTACACACTGGGCGCTGAGAAAGCTTTCAAAATGTTTTCAAGTTTTAGAGATAACCTTGAAATGCTGCCAATGACATCAAGTATGAAAGAATATCTTAGTTTAGAACCTTGAAATGCTGCCAATGACATCGAATATGAAAGAATATCTTAGCTTAGAACCTTGAAATGCTGCCAATGACATCGAATATGAAAGAACATCTTAGTTTAGAACCTTGAAATGCTGCCAATGGCATCAAATATGAAAGAATTTCTTAGTTTAGCATAACATCAATTTTCTCCTGAAAGTATAGGAGGCGATGGAGCAGAAAAATGAGTGGAAGCCATTGTAAACAAAGAAAGGTAAGAGGGAACTTTACTGTATTTTAGCTCAGTTTGCTGTATCTTAGTTTTTTCACTCACAGTCCCTCAAATATCAGAGGTGCTCTTATACCATTTGTAGGTTTTTGAAGCCGAAAAAACATAGCAAATATGAAAGAATATCTGGAGAAGTTCTCTAATATTTTTTTTTTTTCATTAACATCAACCTTATATATGATACTGTGAAAAGTGAATTCGGTCACCAAATATTGCCATCTAACCAGCAGTCTTGCTCAGACAATTTGTTTCTAAACTAAATTAGCCACATCACATATCAAATTAAGTACACTGCACACATTATCAATTTCCTAAACTTATGCAAACATAAAGCTAAAAGTTAGCAGGAAAATATCTTACATATTTTGTCAATGTGACAGTAAAGTTGTCACAGCCATCAACAGCATCAATATATGAATCACATATATGTGGTTGCCACTTATGAAACATGCCAGAAAAGTATGAGTGTCGGTTTCCTTATATGATCTTTAATATCCCTTGCTTTTGACTGATAACCATTTGATATTAAGTCTGTAATAACCTCTAATTTGAGGGTATAGGATCATCTTTAGTAATCTGCTAGCAGACTGCAATATGATATCATTCTAAGTAGAAAGTGCTTGCATTTTTTTCCATTAAAACTAGTTTCATACTTGACCTCTTCATGAGAGTTCTAATTCTGCTTTGTGATTTTCATTGTTGATCTTCAACTTTTTATGGTCGAGATACTGTTGGTAAACATATGAAATGAAGCCCCAAATAGCCAAAACCAAGGAAATCGCCTTCGCTCCACCCATTTCTTCATGGAAAAATATCACAGCTAAAACTGGAATGACAGGCAAACCAAAAACACTAATGACATTGGAGAAAAGGGATGAGACCTCAAGAATCAATCCCACTGCACCGATAGTGAACACTTGCCATCCTATAGCTGTCCATGTTAATGTCATGACATAGGATACTTTCCCTAGTTCATACTCGTTCATATCTTTCGTCAAACCCCTCCACTCTCCGCTAGCAAAAAGTCCCACCAGCGTAGCACATGTTGCAACTAGTGACTGATACATTGTCATATCGATGACTACCGAAAATGTTTCCCTTTTAAGAATGTGCTGTATGGCAAACTGTGTTAAGGAAAGCAACAATCCATAACCAGCTGATGCACCAACAGTGCATATGAACCCAATTGCATACTTTGCTTTGGAGACTTTAGAAGGGTTTTCAGAGTCGGTTTGAAACACGAGGAGGATTGAGGAAATGGTGAGAAGCACTAGAGAATTGACTATGTAAGGAGTGAACTTCTGCGAATTGAAAAAGAAGGAGAAGAGAGCATTAAAGGCCAATTGGGATGCACAAATAAGGGAATAAGTAGATACAGGAAGGTACTGGAGTCCAATGGAATACAAATAACTGTTTGCTGCTACTAGCAGGCCCAGGAAGACATAAACCGCTACAAGGATTAAGATAGAAGGTTGTTTTGAGTTGGTTCTGTTTGGGGCAGAGTTCTTGTATGGTGAGGTGATATAGTAAGGGAGGAAGATTGGGAAGCCTATTATCTGCACAACTGTTGCCATCCATTTGCTCTTTCCACCTTTGTCAAAGTACAATCTTCCGAGTAAGGTTGCAACTGACTGACCAGAGAGGAGAAAGAGTGTATACACAGTCATTCGGAACCAAAACCTCAAGTTTCTGCTTTGCTGAGTTTCTGACTGGTTGGAAACCTTTATGTTCCCAGGGTAATTTTCATCCGAAGCTTCTTGAGCTGAAAGTAACATAGATACAATGAATTACACAAAATTTTAAAGATTTGGCCTCCTTTACTTTCAATCTAGGATTTCCCACCAAGGCTAAATGGAAGTTTTCGGAACTTATCATTGATTTCGCATTTCTAAGCAAGTGTGACATAAACCAGCAGTTCTATGTTTAGGAATTATGGAAATCGGGTAATGATATAGTTTCTTAATGCAGAGCTATAATGGTTGAAAAAGCAGCAAGAAGTTATTCCACAAGATAATATATTGATGGATAGGTTATAAAATTTGTGCATCACTTGCTATAGACTGATAACAGACATGTTGAAATAGTCATCTAGTTAACATCATAAGAGAAAAATAATAATAATATATTCTTCTTTGATCACTAAAAAGTTAGAAAAAATTTGAAATCCAATAATATTCCATAAGAATAATCCAGAGAATTGTCCCTCCTCTTCACTCTGTCTCTCAATTCTTTGATGATTACAAGGAAAAATAAATAAATAAATAAATAAATAAAAAGAAGAAGAAGAAAAGAAAGAAGAAAACTAACTTACCTATGATGTTGAGTTGCAGTTGTTGAGCTTCTGCCATGTCAAAGGTGAAGAAACTTTCACAAAATGAATGGAAAGAGAGAGAGAGAGAGAGAGAGGTTTTCTACTTTTCCTCAGTTTACACAATGAAGCTGCTTACATCTAAAACCTGCAATGGTGTTGGGGTGATGGATGAGTCAGAGCTTATACTAGGTGCAATTATTGTTTACATTGACAGCTGGAAACAGACAGTTTATTGGTTAACGAAACTGACCAAAATTTATCATTTTCTCTTGGTTTTTGTTAATCTCAAGACGGCTGGTCATGGGACAATCCAAGCGAAAGACTACAAATTATGTCTTAGTATATGAATTAAGTTACGGTTACTGTTATTCTCCTTATTTTTGGTAAATCTGAAATTTGTCTTTGTTATCGTAAGAATATACATACTTTAATAATCTAGTTCTTACTTGAGGTGAAATATTTCAACGGGCAACTTACATGGATGTGTGGAGTTCATGGAAGATCCATATGCATGTGAGATGGGCGTCTAAGATCCATTCCATTAAAAAATTTCTCCTACTTCACTTAAAAAAATATCTACTTGGATTTCCAAATAACTTCAATGAACAAAAATGGTAGAATTTATATATATATATATATATATATATATATGTTGTGGCGATTTTTCATCACGGGCCGGCTTTTGTTGATTCCTGCAAAAATGGGGCAAAGCTGGTTAGAGGGGCGCCGGTGTGGTGGCCTGGGTTTCCCCTCCGATGGCTAAGTCAGTAAAGCTTCTCATTAAAAATGATAAATAATCATAAATGACATAAAAAGGGAGAAAAAGTGGCAGAAAAGCTGGGAAAAAGGGGGAAAAATGGAAGAGAAAGGAAGGCTAGTTCGGGTTAGATGAGTTGAAGGGGATGATGAATAGTGTTTTTAATATCTTATATTAGGATATATTCAAAAAGGGGGGAAAAGCTTTGTTAAAATGTTAAAAACTAGACAAAAGGTGGTCTCATCCCCCCAAAAATGTGGCTGCCCGAGACCTTGGTCTCAGAAAAAAGGTTGGACAAAAACAAAGGATGATGGGATCTTTTCCTGGGGCTCCGTGCGGCTCAAAATTCCTCCCCCTTCTCTTTGCTTCATTTTTCCTTATAACCAAACATGGAAGGCTCAAATTGATTTACAATAAACCATATCTCTTAGATGAGAGACAAGTGTCCCTTTCCCAAGTATATGGGCTTTAAATACTTTTGGGTTTATGTGGGCCACCACATTATTGTGCATTTATTTTACTACCCTCAATCATTAGGTATTTGACCCATTAAATAGGTAAAAATACCCACAATAATAGCCCCCAAATTGATTCAGTCTGAAGATTGAACCAATTTTAAAGGATAAAAAATACATGTTGGGCACGAATACCTAAGTTTTGAAATTTGAATTTCAAAATGATTGATTTTTGATTTTTTTTTTTAAAGGACGCAGCTTTTTCTGAGAGGATGAGACATGCATTTAATGCACGCCCCACGTCTGCACGTCTCCCCTCCCTTTGTGCGTCAATTGAGCCCGTAGGCTTTCAATATTATTCTCTTCTCTTTTTCTCTCTTTTTTTTTTTCAGACCGAAGACTTTACCTCCCTCCGTGTTGACCGAGAATCGAGCACGATAGCGCTTCGAGTCGCCTAACGGTTTGGGTCGCCCCTCCTCTGCTTCGTTTAGCTTCGTCGGTGGTGTTTCTTTTCCTCTTGGTCGATCGACGGTAAGTCTTCGCTATCCCTTCTGTTTTTGGGCCGTTTGCTTGCTAGTTCATCCTTCTAACTCTTCTTTCTTTTCACGGCTCTGCTCAAGCTTTTGGGAGGGAGAAGACTTCCTCCTTGCTGCGCCTCGCCGTGCCATCGACTCCATCAAAGATCCAAAGGTACGGAATTTCTCCCTTTGTTTCGCCTCTGTTTAGGGTTTTTGTGCTGCTTTACTTCCAATTTTGTCCTTCTAATTCTTCTTTCTTTTCACGGTTCTGCTCAGGCTTTTGGAAGGGAGAAGGCTTCCTCTTTGCTGCGCCTCGCCGTGCCCTCAATTCCATCAAAGGTCCAAAGGTACGGAATTTCTCCCTCTGTTTCGCCTCTGTTTAGGGTTTTTGTGCTGCTTTGCTTCCAATTTATGTGATGTGCTGCTGCTTGGTAGAGGGTTTAGGCTCACTGTTTTGTATAGAGGTTGAGGGCTTAGGTTAGAACCCTGGGTGACATGGTTGGAAGCTATGGGACCAGGCTGTGGTCCGGTACCCAGGTGGAAGCCATGCGTCCGGGTGCTGGCTCGGCTCTAGGTAGAAACCAAATGTTGTAAGATTCACAAAACCGAGGTTGAAACTCGGGCCTGGATGGAGGTCATGGAACCGAGGCTAAAACTCGGGACCTGGGTGGAGACCACAGAACCGAGGCAAAAACTCAGGACCTGGGTGGAGGCCACGGAACGGAGGCTGAAACTCGGGACTTGGGTGGAGACCACGGAACCGAGGCTAAAACTCAGGACCTGGGTGGAGGCCATGGGACCAAGGGTGAAACTCGGGACCTGGGTGAAGGCCACGGAACCGAGGCTGAAACTCGGGACCTGGGTGGAGAACACGGAACTGAGGCTGAAACTCGGGACCTGGGTGGAGACCTCAGTTCGGGACCTGGGTGGAGGCCACGGAACTGAGGCTGAAACTCAGGACCTGGGTGGAGACCACGGAACCGAGGCTGAAACTCGAGACCTGGGTGGAGGCCATGGGACCGAGGCTGAAACTCGGGACCTGGGTGAAGGCCACGGAACCGAGGTTGAAACTCGGGACCTGGGTGGAGACCACGGAATCGAGGCTGAAACTCGAGACCTGGGTGAAGGCCACGGAGCTACGGTTGAGGCTGAGGCCCAAACCTAGGTTTTTGGTGTAGTGCGATGAGTTTTGGTAGGCTCCAAAAGGTTGGCTCATGGTTCGGGTGCATTAGAATCCCTTGGCGACTTTCTTCCTTCTGTTCAGGGGATGGCCATCCTGACAGTGAGTTGCTTCTCTGTTTCAGATGTCTCGCCCTTCACCGAGTGGTGGTGGTGGTAGTTCGAGTCATCCTTTACTTAATCAGCCTTTAAGTTTTCAAACCATCATTGACCCTGTGCCCAAGCCCTTCAGGCCTAATATTTTTGATGAGCCACCATACTCCCACTTGAGGGCTATCGACGTATCGCAGATGGTGGAATCTCCGACTCTTCAGACTCTGAATCCGGCAATACCTCAGGGACTGAGGAGCGTGCGGGCTCCTCTACAGCTGCAGCTGATGTGGCTGGGTCCACGGCTGCAGTTGGCGTAGCTGGGTCTTCTCAAGAAAGAGAAGAAGTGAGGGTTCCCGAAGGAACCTGGAGTTATGACGAGGTGGAGTCTGAACTTACCCAAGCTGATTTAGACCAGTTGAGACTGGATTATTCGGTGCCGGATGAGATCACCCTTCGGGCACCTGAGGGTGACGAGTTGCCCAGTTGTCCTCCCGCCGGTGAGGTAGCCTTGATCCGGTGGTTTTTCAAGTGCGGGCTGAGGCTGCCGCTTCCGCTTCCGCTCTTCGTCCGTTGCCTTCTCCGCAATGTTCGGCTGGCTCCCCTTCAACTCAACCCCAACGGGTGGAGAGGGATTTACAGCTGTTTTGTGCTGTGGCAGGAGCACTTCAGTATTTACCCCACTCCTTCCGAAATTCAAGCGTGTTTTGAAATCAGATCAGCTGCCAACAAGGTTGGCTCATTCTGCTACTATCCACGGCGCAGGAAGTTTCTTATGAAACCCCCTGAAGTTTTGAACTGGCAGCGAGAGTGATTCTTCGTTGGTGGGAACTGGGAAGACGGGGGCGAGCCCCTGACTCCTCGCGAGTTTTGCGGAAGCAACCGTAAATGGAGTCCATCATTCCCTTCTGTAGACGAGTCCAATAGGTTTAGGGTTGATCGCATCCTTAGCCTTGAGCTATGCGAGAGGGACTCTACCGTCCTTTTAAAGGAAGCTAGGCTGGCCGGTGGTAGTGCTCGGCTACTTTCACTTTATTTCAGTTCATCTTGACTGTTTAGATGTCTGACTTCCGGATCGCTTCTTTGGTGCAGTGATGTCGTCAGGTATCGGGTTCAAGAGGGCTCTGCTTGGTCGTCCTGACAGGAGCCGGGCGGCTAAGTCGGCAAAGGTCAGCCTCGAGCAGTCTGTTCGGGCTCCCGCTGTCATTGCGGAGAGTTCACCCATGCCTCATCTTCCTTCTAGAGGCACCTCCTACAAGGACCCTAAGGGAAGCATCAGCTCTCTTCAAACAAAGGGGAGCGGGGACCAGACGCCGACTTCCAAGGTCGGTGTTGGTCCTTCTAAGGGAAATAAGGATTCCTCCCCAGAGGCGAGCTGGGGGGAGAGGAGTAGGTCACCTGGTCGCATGGGTGAATTTGTGAACTTCTTATCAAATGATGTTCTCCCGACTAAGGACAGGTGGCTCTCGGGCGTCTCCGAGTCTTTGCTCCCTTCCGAGGCCTCTCACCTAGTTAGCTTGGTGAGAATTCGCATTGCTATGCTTTTAGGGACTTTAACTTTTCTCGTTATTTACTCGTGTGCTCTCCTTTTTTGCGCAGGGGGCTTTCATGGTTTTCAAGCTTCAGGAACAGATTGCTCGTCACAAGGAAATATCCGTGATCGCCATTATCGACTTAAAGGAATCTCAGAAAGAGCTAGAGGAAGCTAAGAAATGTATAGCCGAGTTTGAGCTCCTGATGACGAAGAAGGACCTAGTGGTCAGTCAGAACGAGGGCGACCTCAAGCTGAAGGAAGCTAAGCTGAAGCTCAGTAGTGCAGAGATAAAGAAGAAAGACCAGTTTCTCACAGCATCGGCCGCGCGGCTTAAGGAGCAGGTTAAGGAATCAGAGATGCTGAAAGATGAGCTTGAGAAAGCAAAGAGGTACCTTCAGCTAAAGGACGATGAGATTATGAGGTTGTATGACAAGGCTGAGGATCAATTCGATGCAGGAGCCGACTCTGATGTCGGGTTTATCAAGTCTAAGTTCCCAGACCTCGACTACAGCTTCCTGGACCAGTCTCCGGATCAAGCCTCGATCCATGTTGCCTCAACTTCTAAACTGACTGACCCGGGTTCGCTTCCGTCAGCTCCTCCTTCAGAGCCGTCTTCCTCTGCTCCTGCCTTGGCTTCGGGCACTCCTCCTGCCGCTTATCCTCTTCCCAACTCAGGCTCTCCCCCGGCTGCGTAGCTATCGGCAGCTTCAGCCTCTCTTGACTAGCTTTTCTTTTTCTGCTTTTCACATGTTTGTAATTGAGACCGTTCCTGGCATGTTAAGGCCAGGGCTAATTTTTGTTTAATCATTTCGCAATACTGTTGAAAGAACTGAATATAAGTTTTGTTTTTGTGCATCTGATATATATTTGTGTTATTACATTTTTTTTTGCGAAACCTTGCCCTGGTGCCTCTATAGCCCCATACTATTCCCTATTTGTCGGTAGAGGAGCTGGAAAGAGTTAGCATCTGCGGTGGTAACTTTTAATCTTCTTGACCTTGCAGCTATTTTAGCTTTTAGCTTCTTGGTCGATCCGAGCCTAGCTCGGGGAGCCTTTTAGCCTTTAGGGGTTTAGCCCCTTGGCTATTCTAGCTGCCAGCTCCTGGTTAATCCGAGCCCAACTCGGGGAGCCTTTAGCTTTTGAGGCGCTTAGCCTCGTGGCTGTTTTAGCCTGCGGCTCTTAGTCGATCCGAGCCCAGCTCGGGGAGCCATCAGCCTCTGGGGGTTCAGGCCCCTGGCTATTTTTAATTTTTGGTAAGTAAATATTTGTATTCGCTTCTTGAAAGGGAACTATCATTTCATTGACAATACTATTATGTCATACAAATCAAAAGAAAAGTTACATAAATTACTGAAAGTAAATTTTCAGATGTTCTGCATTCCATGGGTGGGGGAGAACTTTTCCGTCTTCTCCCTCCAATTGGTAGGTTCCGGGTCGGATTACTTTTTTCACCTGGTATGGGCCTTCCCATGTCGGACCCATAGTTCCGGCTCCATGTTCTCTGGTGTTTAAAGTGACTTTCCTCAGGACTAGATCACCGGGCCGAAAAGTCCTCTGTTTTACTTTGGAGTTGTAGTACCTAGCCGACTGTTGTTGGTAAGCCGCTGTGCGCACTTGAGCTAGATCCCTTACTTCTTCTATCAGGTCTAGGATAAGCCTCATTTGCTATTCGTTCTCCTCTAACCGAAAGTGCTCAGTTCTGAAGTTAGATATCCCTATCTCGACCGAAATGACCGCTTCGGCTCCGAAGGCTAGTGAGAAAGGAGTCTCCCTTGTCCCTGTTCTTGGAGTCGTCCTATAAGCCCACAGGACTTCAGGGAGCTTCTCGGCCCAAGCCCCTTTGTGTTTGTCCAACCTAGTCTTTAAATTATGCTTAATTATCTTGTTCGCATCCTCAACTTGGCCGTTGGCTTGGGGGTGGAATGGTGAAGAGAAAGCTGCCTTGATTCCCAAATTCGTGCACATGTCTCTATAGCTTTTATTGTCAAATTGTCTTCCATTTTCGGTGATGATGGTATGAGGTATCCCGAAGCGGCAGATGATTGACTTCCAAATGAAGCTTGAAGTTTTAGCTTCAGTGATCGTTGATAGGGGCTCAGCTTCCACCCACTTGGTGAAGTAGTCGATTGCTACTATTGCGAATTTCACCTGATTGTGCCCCATTGGAAACGGGCCAATGAGGTCAACTCCCCATTGACCAATGGCCACGGGCTTCTGATGGAGGTGAGCTGCTCTGGTGGTCCTCTTTGGACTTTTGCGAACCTTTAACAAGGGTCACATCTTCTCACGAACTTCCTAGCGTCTCCTTGCATGGTTGGCCAGTAATAGCCCTAACGGACTATTTTATGCGCCAATGACCTTCCTCCCGCGTGGTTTCCGCAGACCCCTTCGTGGACCTCCCTCAGGATGTAGTCCACTTCCTCCTCTCCTAAGCACCTCAGATAGGGTAGTGAGAAGTCTCTCTTGTACAGAACTCCGCTGATGAGGATATAATGTGGGGCTTTGTACTTAAGTCTTCGGGCTTCTAGCTTGTCTTCGGGTAGGATGTCGTCCACCAAAAATCTGATTATTGGGTCTCACCAGCCTGGCCTATCCTCTATTGGGTTCACCTCTTACTTCTTTTCTGAGATACTGGGCCATGATAACGTCTCAACGGGGATCGTGCGCACCAGCTCTGACTCGGTAGCTGATGCTAGCTTGGCGAGCGAATCGGCATTTGAGTTTTCTGCCCTCGGAATCTGTGTAATGTGGTGCTCTTCAAAATCTTTCAACAGTTATTTGACTACTTTCACATAGCTGATCATGCTCGCCCCCTTGGCCTGGTATTCTGAATTGACTTGTCTCACCACCAGCTGCGAGTCACTGTAGCTATGTAACCTCTTAGCCTTCAGCGATCGAGCCATCTTGAGTCCTGCGATTAATGCTTCGTACTCTGCTTCATTGTTTGATGCCTTAAACCCAAGTCTAAGCGCATACTCTAACTTGACATGATCTGGAGCCGGAGTGGTTAAGATGAACCCAACTCTGCTTCCATGCTCGTTGGATGATCCGTCCGTATGTAAAGTCCATAATGAAGCCGGGTGTGTATTACTTGCTTCGCTGCGGTCGTCTGGGATGATAATTTCTCCTTTTTCTGAAGTGGTGAATTCGGCAATAAAATCAGCCACTGCCTAAGCTTTTATCGTCGTGCGGGGCTTGTATAATATCTTGTACTGTCTTAGCTCAATGGACCACTTGATTAGCCTCCCGGATGTCTCTGGCTTCTGCAGCACCTGCCTAAAGGGTAATTAGTGGGCACCGTAATCGAATGTGCCTGAAAGTATGGTTTCAGCTTCCTTGAGGACATGACCAAGGCCAGGGCTAACTTCTCTATATTGGGGTATCGGGTCTCTGCTTGCACCATAGCTTTACTGACATAGTAAATCGGTAGGTGGGCCGTTCCTTCTTCTCGAATGAGGGTGGAGCTCACTGCTGTCTCTAACACAGCCAAGTATAGGAGCAACGTCTCTCCGCAAACCGGCTTAGAGAGTAATGGTGACATACTCAGGTACTTCTTGAGTTGAGAGAAGACCTCCTCACACTCCTCAGTCTACGTGAAATCCTTAGCTCCTCTGAGAATTTTGAAGAATGGTATGCATTTGTCAGTAGCCCTCGAGACAAATCGGTTAAAAGCCGCCACCTTTCCTGTGAGCCTTTGAACCTCCTTCACCTTTCAGGGTGACGCCATCTCCATAATCGCCTTTATCTTGTCGGGGTTGGCTTCGATTCCGCGTTGGTTTACCATGAAGCCTAAAAACTTTCTTAAAGATACTCCGAAGGCGCATTTAGCGGGGTTAAGCATCATTTTATGTTTCCTCAAGACACTGAACATCTCACCCAGGTGATCCATATGGTTGGTCGCCTTGCTGCTTTTTACTAACATATCATCTACATATACCTCTATTGTCTTCCCGATCTGATTAGCAAACATCTTGTTCACCAGTCTCTGGTAGGTGGCTCCAGGGTTCTTGAGCCCAAAAAGCATCACCTTGTAGCAGTATAGCTCGAGATTGGTGATGAAGGCGGTCTTCTCCTGATCGTCAGAATGCATTCCAATTTGGTTGTATCCTGAGAAAGCATCACAAAAGCTGTACAGTTCGCTGCCCGCTGTTGAGTCTACCAGCTGGTCAATCTTGGGCAGTGGGAAGCTATCCTTGGGGCATGCTTTGTTCAGGTCTGTGAAGTCTACGCACACCTGCCAATCTCCATTGCTCTTCTTCACCAATACCACATTAGCCAGCCAAGTAGGGTATTTCAC
Source organism: Ochetophila trinervis (assembly GCA_003254975.1). Classification (NCBI taxonomy): domain Eukaryota; kingdom Viridiplantae; phylum Streptophyta; class Magnoliopsida; order Rosales; family Rhamnaceae; genus Ochetophila; species Ochetophila trinervis. The sequence goes on along the minus strand of QANX01006438.1, from coordinate 28,077 downwards.
TTCTCTGATGAATCCTGCCTTCAAGAGTTTGTCTACTTCAATCTTGATCGCTTCATATCTTTCAGGGTTAAAGGCTCTTCTCTTCTGCTTCACTGGCCTGAAGCTAGGATCTACATTCAGCCTGTGCACCATCACCTTCGCGCCTATTCCTGGCATGTCTTCGTGGGACCAAGCAAAAACATCTGAATTGGTCTTCAAAAAATCTGTGAGCTCCTCCTTCAATTCCGGGGAGAGCATCGTTCCAACCCTCGTGGTCCTCTCTGGGTTATCCGGATCTATTTGGATGCTAGTGAGCTCCTCCACTGGTTCTCCTCTAAACATCCCTTGTCTTCTATCATCCAACCTTCTTTCAGAAAGTTCTTCCTCGGCTGTCTGGATTTCCACCATCAATGAATCTTCAACTATCACCTTCGAATCAGCCTTAGATGCCTGTGAAACGTTCTTTTTGTTAGCTTCGGGTGTTGCTGGTGAGGTGATTGTTTCGAGAGGTGACTCAGAGCATTTCTGCTCGGAGGATGGTTTTTGTCTCCGCGATTTTCCTCCTGATGTTAGGTTCTAGGCCGGCCCAGAACAATTATGTTCGGGGGTCGACGCTGGCTGGGAGCATTTCTGCTCAGAGGGTTCAGCATAGATTAGGTGGTTGAGTCTTTTGTGACGCGGCTCAGGGCATTTCTGCCCGAAGGTGGAAAAGATGGGTAGTGTCTCGGTGTGGGCATCCTTCTCCTTAAGAGCTGTAGCGTAGCATTGCCTGGACTCGTACTGATCTCCTTGCACTAATCCAACACCTCCTCCTTCGGTCGGGAACTTCATCATAAGGTGGTAAGTCGAGGTCGCTGCTCTCAAAGCGTTGAGGGCTGGTCTCCCTAGAATGGCGTTGTATGCTGACGCTGACTTTATCACCAGGAAATTTACTAGGACAGTGGATCTGTTTGGGATTTCCCCGACAATGAGAGGTAGCTCGACGGAACCCTCAGTAAAGACTGTTTCTCCAGCGAACCCCACCAGTGGTGCCTGCACAGGTTTGAGGACTTCTCTTTTCAGCCCCATTGCATCGAAAGCGAGCATGTACAGGATATCAACAGAGCTTCCGTTATCGATCAGCATCCGATACACCCTGTGGTTGGCAACTTGAGCCGTTATCACTATAGCATCGTCGTGTGGGTGTTGTACTCTCGCGGTTCCTCGTCCGTGGATGTTATAGAGAAGCTCTCTCTTCGGGTCACTTTCGTCGGTCTGAAGGTGCAATTCACCTCATGATGCGTGTCCAGACCCTTGGTGCCTCTCGCATACGCCTTGCGTGACCGGTTCGACTCACCTCTGACTCCTGGTCCGCCCATAATTGTCCTCACATTCCTGAGTATGTTACCCCGGTGTAGTGGAGGTGACGTCGCTTCTCCTCTTCCAGTATCTTCCCGCCTTGGGGAAACCAGAGTATTGGGCTCTGCAGCTTTTGCCAAAAACTCATTTAGTCATCCTCTCTGGATCAGGGCTTCGATCTCGTCTTTCAGCTCTGTGCATTCCTCTGTAGTGTGCCCATAGTCTCTGTGGTACTTACAGAACTTGTTCTTATTTCTAAATTTAAATGGGGTCCTCATCGGGAAGGGTTTCTTCAGTAGGTTGTTTCCCTCAATTTGCATCAATACTTCCGAGCGAGTTATGTTGAGGGGGGTGAACCTCTCGAACTTGCCCTTGGGCAGCCGGGGTGCTAGGCTCACCTCCTCGTAGTTCCTTTTATTACTCCGGGGTGGGGTACTTCTCTGACTTTTCCTCACTTTAGATCTCCCGCTTCTTCCATTCCTGTTCAAATTCCTCCTGCACTGGATGATTTTTTCCGCGGAGATGTGTTTATAGGCTTCGGCCAACATCTCCGAGAATGTTCGCGGTGGGTTTTTAGCTATCGTCCTGATGAAGTCCTCGTCACGGACTCCATCCTGCATGGCTTGCATTGCGCGGTCGACAGTGCAGCCTTCAATTTGTATCATCATATCTGAAAATCTTTGAACATATGTCTTCAAAGATTCATTCTCCCCTTGCACAACAGATGACAAGTGAGAGGGCGGCTTCTTCACTGGCCTGGCTCCTATAAACTGCGCCATGAAAGCACTCTCCAGCTGGCTGAAGGAGTTGATTGAGCCAGGGCGTAAGCCGGTAAACCAAGTCCGAGCTATCCCTCCTAGAGTTAAAGGAAAAGCGCGGCATTTGATAGCATCCTCTGCAGCTTCAAATTCCATCCACACCTTATAGGCTCCTAGGTGCTCCGCCGGATCTCCCTTGCCTTCGTACCTTCCCACACTTGGCATTTTGAAGTCTTTGGGGAGCCCAGCTCGGCGTATCCCTATCCCGAATGGTAAAGTTTCTTGTCCTGGTCCGAGCGCATAGACATAGGGATGTGGGTGAGGGATTAAGTACTGCTGGTCGCTATGGAACTTCATGTTCACCTCATCTTCAAGTCTCCTCCTCTCTGTTTCAATTCTTTGCGCCTCATCGGCTTCCAGTCTCCTCCTCTCAATCTCGTGCCTCTGCCTCTCCTCAGCTTCTACTCTTACTTTTTCTTCAGCTTGGATTTTTTGCCTTTCCTCCCCGCGGATTCTCTGCCTCTCTTCTGCTCGGATGAGCCTTCTCTCTTCCTCTACTTCAGTTCGCCTCCTGCGTTCACCTCGGGATTCTGCTCTCTCTTGCTCCTCTCGTGCTCACCATCTAGCGTCAAAGGAAGCCCTTAGGTTGCTGAGGTGCAGGCCATCATTTGGGGAAGAGAAGGCGTCGCTCACGGATCTCGTTCGCGAGCTATTTCACTCCTCAGCTAGCTGCCGGCGGGCAGGTGAAGGGTAGTTCCTCCCGGGGTTCCTCCGAGTTTCACCCGGGGGTGGTCTTGGGTGAGGTCTCGACAGCACTGGCCTCCCTCGGTTGTGTTGCCGTGAGCCTCTAGCTGCGGTTCCCAGCTCCTCCCCTGGTGCTCCCCCATCTCCATGAGTCCGCGGGACGACGCGGTCTCGTGGAGAGTCTACTGGAGCTGGGCTTATCATTGTCCGTGAAACCGGCTCACGGTTGGTTCACTGCTGGCTCTTGAGGAGGCCGATGACTTGCTCCATCCGGTTCTCCAAGTTGGATATTCGAGTTCGCTCCGAGTGCGGGGCAATACGTCTCTCACTTTGCCTCCGAGTTGGCGACGGTAGCTGGGAGGGCAAAGTGCTCGGTTCAGCTGCCGGAATTGATGTCCTTTGGTTCGAGAAAGAGCTGGTTCTCATGGGCTGCTTGCCCCTAGCTTCTCTATTGGATGGTTCAGCTCCATCCAACGTGGCCTGCGGTTCAGGGTGGGTGTCTGTCATTTCGCTTCAGGTCTTGCTTTGGTTCAACTGGGTTCTGCTCCTGCCGGGTTGGGTTCAGCTTCAGCTCCTGCTAGGTTCAGTCCAGGTGCTGGGGTGAATTTTTTTTATTTTTTTTTTTTGCAGATTTCTTTTGTTTCTTTCTTTTTTCTGCTTGCCCCCCCCCCCTTTTTTTTTTTAGGCACCGAACATCACCCTAATTTTCAGAAGCACACAGCACAAATATCGCCCAAAAGGGGCTGAAACATCAAGACAACTTGAAAGCCGAATATATGAAAAGTCTAATCGAGAGCTAGAGTAAAACAACTATGAATCTTAAACAAGAAAACTGAAAAACCAAGCCTAAGAACTAATAAAACCTGAGAAGCCACCAAAACTCAATGAAACTAACCACACTCGAAAAACCGTGGGTTACAGAGATGCAAGAAAAAAGCCACAAACGGTGGAAACAAACACCAGTTCATCGAGAAAAAAATGCCAAGATTTCAGAAGTGAAAAACAGCCACAAGCATAAAACAAAAAAAAGGAAAATCCTTCCCACAAACGGCGCCAAAATGTTGTGGCAATTTTTTTTCACGGGCCGGCTTTTGTTAATTCCTGTAAAAAAGGGGCAAAGCCGGTTAGAGGGGCACTAGTGTGGTGGCCGGCGTTTCCCCTCCGATGGCTAAGTCAGTAAAGCTTCTCATTAAAAATGATAAATAACCATAAATGACATAAAAAAAAAAAAAGGAAAATGGGGGGAGAAAAGCTGGGAAAAAGGGGGAAAATGGAAGAGAAAAGAAGGATGGTTCGGGTTAGGTGAGTTGAGGGGGATGATGAATAGTATTTTTAATATCTTATATTAGGATATATTCAAAAAGGGGGGAAAAGCTTTGTTAAAATGTTAAAAACTAGACAAAAGGTGGTCTCATCCCCCCAAAAATGTGGCTGCCCAAGACCTTGGTTTCAGAGAAAAGGTTGGGCAAAAACCAAGGATGATGGGATCTTTTCATGGGGCTTCGTGCGGCTCAAAATTTCCTCTCCCTTCTCTTTGCTTTATTTTTCCTTATAACCAAGCATGGAAGGCTCAGATTGATTCACAATAAACCCTACCTCTTATATGAGAGACAAGTGTCCCCTTCCCAAGTATATGGGCTTTAAATACTTTTGGGTTTATGTGGGCCACTACATTATTGGGCATTTATTCTACTACCCTCAATCATTAGGTATTTGGCCCATTAAATAGGTAAAAATACCCACAACAATATATATTATATTTGAATTATAATTTTTTTAAAATTTAAGTTGGTAAGACTTGTTTTACTATATTGTTTTAATATTTTATCTCTAACACTTTTGTTATGCAATTTAACTTAAAGATAAAAACAAATTAAAGGAAATAGCACCAGAAAACACACAGAATTATAGAGGTTTGGTGAAATGAATTTCACCTACATCCTCTTTGAGCTTCACCAAAGGAACCCTAGCCATTCTTATTCGAAGATTCAAGTTTACAAGCCTAAAACCAGAAAGCTATACAAACAGATGGAATACACACTCAGTAACACAACCTCACACTTTCTTGCACAGATTTTCTATGAGAAAATCCCCTAGAAACCTAAGACAGCAAGAGGAAGAAGAAGCACACAGGTAACAATGGTTGAGGAGAAGAAAACCTAGAACTCTAAAAATCTAATCGCCCTCTCTCTCTTTCCAGAAACCAAAACCTCATATACAAATGCACAATCAAGTGAAGCGGTGTGCAACAAGACAGTAAACAAATAACACACCAAAACACAGTCGTTTTGGTTAAGACATAAGCCCTCTCTCTCACGTGACTTTTATATCAAAGTCTAACAACTCTCTTTCACATGTAACTTTGTTTGGAACTTTGCATGTGAATTTTCAGCTTTACTTTTTTTGAACTCTTTTTGATTCTTAAATATATTTTTATATTTGAATGGATTTGTTGTGTTTTGAACCTATGAGATTTGCTATAAAACATATATGTTAGGCTCCATAAGCTCTCAAACAAAGACATTTTTTTTTTGAATTTTTTTCAAAAAAATAAATTTTGGCTTTGGATTTTATAGCATTTAAAGCTATTGTGTTAAAAAGAAAAAAAAATGATATACAAAACACAACAATCGAGTATGTTTTGGTATTTTAGTCATATTTTTCTTGGTTATTTTTTGTAGATTTTTAAAATTTATAGCATTTAAAAGTATTTGGTAAAAAAAAAACTAAAAAAGNTTTTTGTAGATTTTTAAAATTTATAGCATTTAAAAGTATTTGGTAAAAAAAAAACTCATTTGTTGGGCTTCATAAGCTCTTTAACATGTGGATTCTATAGCAAAACTCTTTAACCTATAACTGCTAGATCTTTTAGCTTTGATACTACTTTAAATTGTCAGTTCTCTCAAAAATTTAAACTGATAAAAGATAAGTTATGTTATATCACTATCAATATTTATGTAAAGAGAGCAATGTATGTATAGTTTAATGTATATGACATATATTATAAATTAAGCTAAGTGCATGTGGGAAAGAAAACATCTAAATATACATATTGGAACAAAAGATGGCTCTTACCAATTCTCCCAAGAGCAGTGACTCTGCTAGCTGGAGAACTCAGCATGTGTTTTTGTCATGCTTAAAGGACATACACAATCTGTGTGGTCAAATTAGTGGCAATCCATCAGCCGCATGGAAAAAAACAATGGCTAAGATAGAACATTATAGAATTTTATTGATATACCCAAACCCATCTTCATTTGCTCTTTACAGCAAAGTTAATATGGTTCACGAGTTATAAAGAAAAAGGATCACCCTATTTGACTGTGACATTATATATATGTTATAGAAATCATAATTAATATGTCGCTTTATGCAAATTGCAACTTTATCATTGTATTGGGGACAGAAGACCATCTCAATCCATGATGTGAAACATTAAATTGTAAAAAGCCCTTCAATGATAAGAATAATTACAAAAAGAATGGCTATTATTGAATGCAATATGAAATGGCTCTTATTGAATGCAAGATAAAGGAGAGATATTAGGTAGCTGTACATGGAAAAAAATAGGTAAAAGTCATTATCTTGGAACTTGATTATGGCTCTTATTGATGGCTTATTCCTCTTCATTATTTGACCTCTCCTCCTGGGTATCTAACTACAAATATTTCTCGTCTGGAGAAAAACATCTGTAACACATAAATTGGTACCACTTCAAATGATTAGGTGCCATGTGTTAATAATATGTCATGTCATAACTAAGCTAGTATTTAAATTATTATTATTTTTTATTTTTGGTAAAACCTAAAATCTTTGTAAGGTGCCGTTTCTTCATTTTCTTCCAGGCTCTCTTTTTCATTTCTATCCACTCTATCAAGTTCCTACATATGCAATTTCACCAAAAAAAACAAAAGTTCCTACATATGCAAGATCGAAAATTGCATTTTATAAACCGTAAAAGATAGAAACACATTAATTAGATTTCAAAATTTCTTCATGGCTCAAACTTCTACATTAGATTTGGCCCCAAAAATCGTTTATCAAGATAAACCATTTTCAAAAAAATTAAAAAATTAAAACATCTTCTTTATGAGATCTTCCATGGTGGGTTTAACAGGAAATAAATAAATAAATGGTGTTTTAATGATTCTGCCCTAGCAATTAATTGATGGTTATTCTAATATTTTTCCCTACTACTCTATTAATCATTTGTCTCTTTGATTTTTCAATATAAGCTCTTATTCGCTATATATGCATTTTAAACCAAAGTAATTTGATCAGGTAGTTGCTGTACAAGCTTTATCCTCCTTGAGCATCAACCAAGACTCCAATGACTTCTTTTAACAAATTAATGAGAGATGGATCTACTCATTTATCTTGAAGCTTTTGTTCCCTTGTAAAGTTACAGCAATGGAAATGAAGAAGCCTTTAAAGCAACAATCCCATTTCATGGAAGAAGAAGAATATCTAGCACGTTCCAATATTTTCATTTTGAAAAATAAAAACTCATAAAAATAGTGATCTGATGTGGCATAATTTTAACACATGGCACTCAACCACTTGAAGTGGTACCAGCTGAGCTGGTATCACCGTGTTACAGAAGTTTTTTTGTCTCTAGGGGGCACGGCAAAATTTGGTCTCATTACGTCTTTTTCAAAATACAACTTCATGTGGTTAAAAATAATTATCTTACCTTTTAAGATCAGGTTTCTAAATCTGTATTAAAACTTATTTCTCCAAAATACTTCTAAGCTTTTCCATGTTGGAAGAGTGCGAACTAAAATCCTACGTAGGCTAGAATGGAGATCTAGAGTGGAACTCCATCATCTCTTAGAACCAACACGTACTCCGATTGCACAGTTTTTCATAAATTAAAATCTCTTTAATTCTTTTCTTGGGAGTTTAGCACCAAGGAAAAGAAAAGAGAATAGAAGAATTTCTTTTTATTACTTTTTTTTATACAGTTATTAGGACATTACGACTTTGTTTAGGTTATGTTTATAAAGAGAAAGCACCAAAATTATCTACCAAAAAAAAAAACAGATATAAATCTCTTAAAGTTTTTTGTAATAAAAACAGAGATTCATGGATAAATAGTGTGATTTGCAAGCTTATTCAATCTACCCACATGACACATCACTGATGATAAACCTTAGATTTCCCATTTACTTAGATCCTAATTTGCCTCTGTTCTGCAAAGTCTGAATACTTTAAGGAGGTAAAATGAACAAAATATGAATTAAAAAGATTGAATATTGCTTGCGTTTGTGAAAGATGTCTCGTACATATAGATTTGTGGCTTGGAATGAAAAAATAAAATAAAATTGAATAAAGAGATTAAAATTTATGGAAAAAAAAAAAATCTTTGGTATGTAAACACTTAACTAACTCGGTAATGAAAAAACTTTTGGGTCCCACTATTTACATCGGAAATACCCCTTTTCTATTTCTTCCGATTCCATATACTTTGTTGTGTTTCACCGTACAGCACTGGCATTTGGAAAATTTGAAATCTTGCTAGCTTTTTCTTTACGAGAGGCCTTTTTTCTTTTTCTTTTTTTTTTCTTAAAAGAAAATTATTTTATGCAATCATTTATAGTGTTCTCTAATTTCCGGTAGCTCTCAGTCTAGCTTCTTCTTCAAAACTAGCTTCTTCTTCTCATGCTTTCTTACGTCTGACACAAACAAACTGGCACACCTCTTTTAACACAATGAATTGAATGTGCCTCTTATGCTGCACAAAAAGATAAAACACATGGCAACAAATCAATATCAGCAGCAGAAACTAATATTTAGAATCTTCAATATGAAGCTTTTGTCTCAAAAACAAGAACCAAGCTGTGCCAAGAATCTTCATGTTTGTCCTTTTTTCCCATTTGTTTGGTGGGATGTTTTAAATCATGTATAAAACAAATAAAACAAATATTTCATAAGTTGAAAACATGAAATATTTCCTACTCCTATTCATAAGTTGGTAGGAGAAAAGATGGAATGGAAGGCAGTATCAATTTCCTAATTCCTACATCACAAGTTTTCTCATTGTAAATATAAATTTTTACGTTTGACAAGGCATTGAAAACTTAAAGCATAACATCAATTTTCCGAAGCCATGGGGTTACAACTTAATTTGAAGGACTTCCAGAAAATTGGGTGTGTGTGGGATCGCCATATGGATGGCTAGCAGTTTTAGACAGAAGCAGTCGATGTTCGCAGCTTTTTAATCCGTTTTCAGGAGTGAAGCTTCCATTGCCTAACATCAAAACCGTTAACTTCCAAGACAATATTTGCTATCAACAAACTCGTCCTCTCTTCGGACCCATCTCTTCCTAGCAAGACTACTTTTTCAGTTGCAGTGGTGTATGGGGACCGAGACAGACTTGCGTTTTGGAGGTATGGCGAAGATACTTGGACATTGACTCAGTCGGAGAATGAGTACGGTGATATAATATGCCACAGCGGTAAGATATATGGGAATTTCATAGTCTTTTTCCCACCAAAGTTTCTGATATTGGACATGATCTTGAAGCAATAGTAGAGAACCAATTCCTGCAACAAGCATATCAACCCAAGATTTTCCAGAATTAGAAGAAAATTCAATATAATTCGTAGGTAATTATGATCATGATGTACTATTCTATAACATAAAAGAGGGACAAATTCATAGATGTGGATTTGAGGATGGGATTTTTTATGGGCGCTCAATCACTTAGATGGTTCCTAATACTTGGTGAATTTTTTTCCTTTTTTTTTGGTATTACTTGGCATTGAGTGCAACATTTGCTATTTTTAATTTGTTTAACGATGCCGTTCAGCAGTTGGAATCCAAGCTCGGCAATTTTTTTTATATTTTTTTTTGCATTACTCGGTGACTAAATAATATTTGATATCTTATAATTTCAGAAATTAGTGAAACAAAAAATGTGTGATTTTTCCATAATTATTAGAAATTCGAAGGCATTTATACAAAACATGCAAAATAGAAGTACCACTATTTTTTCCACTGCATTTTACCTGTGGGACATTTTAACTTTGTTGGATAGGAACATGATGGGTTAGTGACAATGAAAAGAGACCCAACTTGAACATTCAGATTTTTATATGCTTTATAATCGTTACAACGATTTGACAATGGACAAATTGCATTAATTAGTTATGAATATTGAATTTGATTGTTGCAGATAACAAATCTATACCACAGGAACTTACATTTGATTAAACGATTGAACAAAAAATGGTAACCAAAAAATATATGGCAACGGTTTAATATTACAAAAATTTCCTCCCTATCTTTCCCTGCTCCTTGCTAACTTCTCAAGGAAAAACCAACATCCATCTTCAGCTTTCTCTCAGAAATGTAGTCGTTTCTCTTCAAAAATTGTTGGAAACACTAGCTTCATAAGGTGTAGACCTGCAAGCAACATTTTCCAAGTGCCACTTATTTTTATCTTTCAATATTTGCACACCCAACTGAGTCATATCTATATTTTAATTGTCCTCAGGGCCTTGCTTTCTCAGGCCTGCAACAGTAACAAGCATTATTAATGTTTAGCTGCAATAAATAACACAAACAAGCTTTGGAACTGCTTAAACAAGGGTGTCATGACAAAATCTTTGTGCAACATGCAAAATTACACACGTCAATAAAATCTTAGTGCCTCACAGCAGAAAAGCATTTACCGATGAATGAGGGATCTGAAGAAGAATGAACGAAAAGCAATACAAACAGGTAAAAATTGTAACCCCGGCAAGGAAATTGTACAATAGTTTTTGATTGTCTTTTATAGGTATGAAGACCGTCTTAAGTGTATTGGTTAACTCAAAAAGCCGATGGGACACCTGTAAAAGCAAGTAAAAACATCAGCATAAAGCAAAATAAACAGATTGAGAAGCACTGTTGCTTCCCATAATATAATGGTTAATATCTGCTTACTAAAACATAAATGGCTGTTGTGAGCATGAAGTTGAGCATCGGATATTCGGGAATGACAGAAAGAAGCCATTTTGGCTGTCCATTTGGGATATTTGATCTGCAAAACCAAAGATAAATTTAGTTTGAAATGCAATTGTGTGCATGCATGCATGTATCTCTCTCTTCCAGTTCTTACACCCAATACCCCAGTAGCAGTTGAAGAAAGAAAAAAGGGGTGTCTAAAGAAAAAACTCCACTGTCTTTTGCAAATCCTTAAAAGTAGAAATGCTTTCAACATCAAAAATTAATTTACTCCTAGGAAGAATTATATGAAAATGGAAAAAGAAACTAAAGATGAATAGCACTGGTCATGACATGCAAAATTTGGAAAATAAAGCAAGAGAACAAATGAAAATATAAAAAAGAAAAAGCGAGCATACCTCAACCAAATATGGAACTGTGAAATATAGGTCTCCAAAGTAACCTTGCCAAGCCACCTAGTTATAGGACGTTGAATGAAGAAAAAAATCATCAAACAAACTAGTATTTAACAATTAATTAACCAGGTAAAAGAGGCTTATATTCATGGATGGAATAGTTTATTTTCAAAGTAAAATTGCATACGCAAAGAGAGTCATAGAGAAACTCCGAAACTGCTGAGTAAAATTCCGCAAGCATATATAAACACTGAAACCAGGAAAAAGAAGATGTGCATGTCAATGGAAATGAAAACAAAAAAATTCGAAAAAGGAAACATGAAACTGTAAAAACTCCACATGAAGAATAGTACTAGTCCTCCACACGTACGTTATGGGAATCCATGATGTGTAAGGATGGAGCTTGTTGTATGTAACCTTGTCCAGCTTGTAAATATACTCATACCACATATAACCAACCTGATGACAAACAAAAACAAAAACAAAATCAACATGTGGTCAAATTGCAAACTTGAAATCGAAAGAGGTTAGCATTATTTATAACCCAACAGTAGTATACTGTGGTTGGAGAAAATGCAACTTACAAATAAGGTAACAGCAACAATGGCTGCTTTGATTGAAATTCTCCTTTTGGCTTCAGATTCCTCCAATTTCTCCATCCATTTCTCAACCTAACATAAATAATATTTTATAAATTAGTAAATGTATCATATAAGCAAAACCTATTAAATGGGTAAACATTTCAAGATTTACATTAGGATGGTAATAGGCATATATCATTCCTATGATCCATATATAGCGATCAAGTCCAGATCTGAAATGCCACTCGTGAAGTCGAGGCAAGTCAGGCTTTGCTGGATCAGTATACCCTGCCACATAAAAGTGAACAACAAACGAATTTGACAATAAATATATGCATATAAGCACAATAGGTACACAATTTATAAACTTAATACTAGAAATTTTCGCTATACTCGTCAGGTTAAAGTAGCATTTATGATAAATTTTTATGATATTGTTAAGCACATAGTAAAAGGAAATATATATATACACAGAGATAATATCCACATGAAATATTTTAGTAACAATCTTTCATAGGTCTAGAAAATCGTTTAATATTTTAACACAAAAACAATAAGATAAAGGACTACTCAAATCCATGAAATAATAATCGAATGATGCAACCATGTACATCATGATGATGGTAATAATGATGATCGAAAGACAAGAAAACTCATGAAAATATACTTGCTCAGTTTTTACAACAGTTATAAACATAACAAGAAATCGAATTTGAAACTAAAAAGGCTGCATAGGCTACTGACCTAAGACGAATGTCAACGGCCGCCAGAGTATTTCAAAAACTCCAGGAATTTCCCAAACCAAGATAACCACAAGAAAACATGCAATAATCTTCACAGCTATCACCGAGCTGATCTCATTATACTTGTTAAATATACCAAGGGCTCCATACACCATCAAAGTAAATAGTGTGTGCATTGGACATATATAGTACAACATATAGTCATTGTTAAGAACAATACAGCAAAGTGCCACGAAGAAATTTAGCCGCCACATCATCTGTGTTGAAAAATTCAGTACAAGCATCTCAGATTACCACCATGCTATCATCATTATTGTAGTATTATTCACTGTTACATAAAAGAAAAAATATAAATAGTAAAAACACTCACCTGAGCAAAGCGTGCAAGGCTAAAATCTTTTTTAATGTAATAATAGGAAAAGTTTCCAAATCCAGTCATCCAAACATATGCAGCAATGAAGACTCGTATTGCATTGTATATCTCAGTTGCAGCAAAGTAATGGTACATTAAAAATAGTACCTGTCAACAGAAAGAAATGTAATAAAGCTAATCCCAACAAACACCATATTGAGAATGATGATAAACAGATAAAAACTTCACACATAAATTTTGAATATCAAGGTATTTATGCAAACTGACATTAGCAAGCAAAATTCTGAAATGATGCAACTTAAACTATGTCATATGTCCTCTTCACGTTTTACATATATGATATTCCCAATAGCATTTATTATGAATTCCCTATAGTGCCAAGACAACATCAGTGACATTTAAGGATAAATCATGCTTGTCGTGGCCAGATGATTTCATGGCATAAAAATATGTTCAAGGAAAAGGCATATGAAGATAGCAGGTAGTGAAAGCAGGATCAGAGCTTCCCCCCATTTCCCACAGGTAAAAAATAAAAATAAAAAAGCAGTCACACCACAAAACTCTTTCAAACAAAGCTAAGCACCTTCTTTATCAATATTGTTATGAATAATAATACTTGCCTGCATCCATCCCTTCCATTCCTCTGTCTGATGGCGATTAAGATAAAGTATTGATTTTCCAGTGAATGCCGATCTATCAGTATGTTTCTTCAAAGAAGTCATTGCTGAAACTACGATGAGAAGAAGGTAGACAAAGAGGAAAAGGTCACGGTTGTAGTTCTGTCCAAAGAAAAAACCATAAAACATTTATCAATACCAATAGTATATACATCAGCTCATATCCACTAACCTTTCTATGCTAGGAGATCCAATAACTTGAAAGAAAAAGTTCTTTAAGGAACACCAAGGCATATCACATAATTGACACATGTAAATGCTGCTATATTGTCTATCTGAATTAAAACTATAAATATGAATTCTGTCACATATTTAACTTATTTAAGCATAGGAAAGGAAAAAGAAAACTTATTTAAGCAACCTGTTAAAAAGCTATTCCAAGAACCCTTCCCAAAGAAATCATGGGATGAAAAGAAATAGAACCAGAAAGTGGAACAAACATGCCTTTGTAGATTGTCCCAGTATATTTGTGCGGTCGCTTATATAGAAGTAAAACAGAATTGCCCCAAGCTCAGACCTACATAATTATTTTTTGATTGTAAGAAGGTAATTATTATTGTCACGTCTTCTACCATCACGTACAAAGTAAAGTGACTTACATTGCTCTAAGAGTTGCTCGATTTTCTAGTAAGAAAGAGTCCTCCAAAGTTAGAAACCTAGACATTCAATTGGCCCAGAAGGTTAGAAAGACTTCTAATCACACAATCAAGATGGAATTCAATGAAGATATAGCATAGCAGGGAAACTAACCTAATTAAAATTGCTTTAATGGATGAACTATGGAACTTTGCAGATGCTGATCGTGTGAGACCTCCTTCAATCAAAACAGCACGATCATCATCCTTGATTGTTTCCTCCCCCAATTCAACCAGATTAATATCTGAATGACTGCAACGAGGAAACTCAATTGTTCAGCCCCAGAAATAAGTTCAATGAAACTCCATATTTTCTTTACCTTCATGTTATTCCATATTAACTACTACCCATTCTCTTGTAAAATAATAATTTTGTATAAAATAATTTATATCGGTTTTCGGTTTTTGTTTATTATTTTCCATATTGACACTTAAACTGGTCCAATAATATCATGGAGTACACTTAGTGGGAAGACAGTAGTGATGCATTTCCAATAATCTTATTCTCTTATCACAAGTAGTTTCCAAAAGAGGAGCATCAGACAAGAAAATTAATTTACTATAAATATTCTTTTCTGTTTTCTTTTTCTTGTTTTTGAGTGAATGAAATGTAATAGTTTTAAGCAAAGTGATGAAGATCGTGTCACCAAATATTGAAGATAATCTTGATTCAATAATCCATACTTCGTGATGTTAAATGGAAGAAACTTACACTTTGGGAGGAGATGAAGATTTCTTATATTCCAAGTACTCCGAATAAATCCATGCGACAAAAATTGGGATGATTCCAAGCAAAAATGACACCTAGGACACAATAATGGAAGTCTCATTAATTTATGTCTGAAAATCAGAACATAAAAGAAGCATGCTGCACGAATAAACAAAAAGAAGAGGATATTCAAGGAAGGGGCTCGCATCATTAAACAGATAGTACAAAAAGTCAGCATTGAATTTTGTATTTCCTCGATAAAATTAGAGAAAAAGAACAAATCATCCTATGCAATCCACTGGTCAATTGGGAAAACTAAACTCAAAAAAGTACCTTCTCGAACAAACAGTACCAGAATTGATATTAGTTTAGGTGACGTTTGGTAACATGGTTAGTTTTTTAGTTCTTTTTTTTTTTTTTTCCCCTATCTAATTGTGTATAATTTGCTTAAGTCAAGTGTTACGTAATGGTAGTTATAGTTTATTAGACATCTTAAACAACTACAAACTTAAAGGAAAGAAAAGAAAAAAAAAAGGAAAAAAAAAATACACCAACACATTTTGAAGTTGTGTTCGATTTGGTGTTTATGTTCTATTCTCTTCCTTAACTTTATAGTTAACTTAAATGCCTAACAAACTCTAACCAACACTTGACATAAGCAAATCACACATAATTAGTTAGAGAAAAGTAAAAACCAAAAACCAACCATGTTACCAAATGGCACCTTTGTGTTAACATAACAAAACTAATTTCATCTATTGAATATTGACTAGTACTGCGAAGTTGTCAACTTTTTATGAGATATTATGAAAAATTGAAAGAGTAAACACCCTGATATTTGAATAAGACCAGATCTTTTTTATTTCTTTCTCATTGTTGTAAGAGAATACTAATAACACCTATATAGAATTGATTAGTCTGCCAACCCAAACGATTTTCCAAGTTGGCTATATGTTTGAAAAATAAGGTATGAACCTTCCCATTCAGTTCTTACCAACCTCTAAGTTAAATCTTTATTTTGTTACCATGAATGCAAAAAAGATTGATAAATAAATGTGAAAGTCTAAAATATCCTTAAAAAAATTAAAGCCATACCCATGTATGCATATCTCTTTCTCACAAAAAGTTTTAAAATGGCTCACTGTAGCATGAAACAACCAATGAAGATGATTTAGAGCCAGACCACAAGCCGGTATTAATAATATAGCTCTCAATCAGCTAATTAGGCTCATTAGGAAGATCATTTGCAGCAGATTTTCGAACTGATTCTAATCTCTCAACTGGTTTAATTCAACAAAATCATAAATTTTACCAAGATACATACTTGTTGAGATAGGGCTGCCAGTTTGCATTTCATGCCAAAAGTAAATCTCTTATTTAGTAACTCCTACTTTCTTACCACCAAAAAAATTCATTCATCACTGATTAATAATGGCAGCATGTAGTCCGTCTAAATAAATATAAAATCTTGAAAATCTAACTTTGGAGAAGTTAGCCAATCTAATGAGATAAAGGATTTGCCATTACAAATAAGTTCTATAGATTTCGTAGCAACAGTATGGATTACTATTATAGACAGGTAAAAATTCACCATCAACACTTAATTAGAGACACCTCGATACTAATCATACTAGCTATTCTCTTTCATGAGCTCGTTACTTATAAAAATAAATAAAAGATCAATTTACGAATCTCATAGAGATCTATACACATAGCAAGCAGCAATGGCGTAAGCAATCCACTTCAAATCAAGAGCTTCACGACAAAGCGAACGCAGAACATTACAAACTACAGAGATCTTCAACCAAATTTCACAACCAAACGTTCAACCGAAGCAAATGAAACGCCTATTCATCCAATCACAAATACAATAAACAATCAGATTAGAAACCGCGCACCTGACCAGGCGAAATCGGCTCAGAATCCACCATTTTCGATCCCGCAAAACCGCCTCGCAGCTGAAAAATCGGAACAAACGAATTATATCAACAAAACCAAAAACGCATTACAATTACACTATGCGGAAAAAAAATTATCAAAAAGAAAAGTAAAATTGGGAATGCAGAAATCGTAGATCGATGTGAGAAGTACCTGTGAACCGTTATACAGTAAATCCAAAGGACATTGACAAAAATATGAGAAGAAGAAGAAGCAAAGAAGGAACCCTAGCTGGAGATCGAGTACACAGAGAGAGAGATAGAAGAAGATGAAGAAGAAGGAGGAGGTGGTTTAATGCGTTTGCTTAAAGAATTGAGAAAATGTCGGGAAGTACGTCCCTCTCACTCCCTCTGTTTGCTGAGCGGTTGGATTATATGATTGTTGTTGTAAATCTTTCCTTCTTTCTTTCTTTGTTTATTGCTTCCTTTGCTTTTCATTTGCTTGTTTGTTGCGCTTTTGTTTTCCTACTACACACTATGATTTTTTTAAAAAAAAAATTAGCATAATTATTTATTTATTTTACGGTTTTAAACTTTTGAATAATTATTTGCAAAAAAAATTATTAGAAACTGATTTACTTGGAATTCCTATTTGCAAAACTGATTTATTTTATGGATTTGGAAATTGGAATTCCTATTTTGTACCTTTTTTTGTATTTTATAATCATTACTGCTTATTTAGTGAACTTTTTTCTGACTATTTTTCTTTATATATTCTTATCTTGTTTGAAATCAACTATGAATTATTCTTTTATTTTTCAAAAATGTTAGGTAGAAAATATAGAAATAAAATATTCATAATTATTTTTGGCAGAGCTTTTTGAAAAATTAAAATTAACTTTTAAAATTTAAAGACTGTTTCTGATAATATTTAAATAATTTAATAAAAATGTTTCAGATTTTCATAAACTTTTCAACTAGAAAAAAAATTAAATTTTAAAAAGCTTTTTTGAAAAAATAAAATAAAAACGTAAAATAAATTAAAATATATACCAAACAAAGCTTTTTGACAAGTTTATAAAAAATCAAATTTTAAAGCTTAAAAATTAATTTTATATGTGTTTGAATAATTTTTAAATGTACTTAGCCTTCAAATGTTATTTTAATTAAAGACAATAAAAATTGACTTCTCCAAAAAGTTCTTTTGAAGAGGCAGACAAAATTTAAATGTGTTAGTTTTGTCTTTATATATTTGCTTCAATAAAACCATGCAAATTTTCTACTTTTTAAAAGTAAATTTTATTATCTATAGCAAAATTTCAAACAAGCTCTACATCAACAAAAATGAAATAGCATTCGAATTTTTCCCAATGAAAAAAAAAATTCAAAGAAAAGAAAGACCACGTATGTAATATATTAAAAAAAAGGAAATTAAAATGATAAGAAAAACGGGTGGATTAGAATTTAAATGGTGCAAATCTATCACGGTCCCATTGGTTATTGAAACTTGAAATCAATAACAAGAGTTTGAATATGCTTAAGACTTTGAATAATAGCCGTTGATTAATATTACTATTTTGTGAGAGATTCTCAATGAGAATCTGAGATTATGAATGCAAGGGATTGGAGTAAATTGGAAGCAGCTAGATTCTGCTACTGGGTCTCAAAGTTGGGTACAGCTTAGAAGATGTACATATCATGGAACCACCTAATCCATTTTCTTTTTAAATGGAGGTCTAATGGATTTTTTTGGTTCTTCGGACCTTGACAGATTAACAAGAAGGAATTGAATTGCAAATTCAACCATCAGGTTTTTGAAAATGATTTCAGATCTGCCTTTGTTCAAGTTAATTTGAAATTAACGAAATTAAACTTCTATTTTTTGGTCAATTTTATTTCTTAATCTGAAATTCCCCTTCAATTGGTAAGGAATTTTTAAAATTAAGGAAAAATGTTCAGAAAATACTTAATTTTTTTTATTGGTAAGGGATTCACAAAATAATTATTCAAAAAAACAAAAGATTAAAAAAAAAATCTGTTAGGATTTGAAAGTGTATTAAACGTTGCATTTTGATGGATGAATTTTCGTAATATGAACTGTCAAATTAAAATTGGATGTATATTAAACAGAGAAAATGTATATAATAATATCATGTCTTATTTTATTTTTTTAAGTCAAGATCATGTCTAATTTCTATTAAAAATCATCGCTTGCTTTTTTATTTATCTGGTAAAGCTTGCTCTTTAATTACATGCAGAAAGGGAAAAAAGCAAATGCAAATTAACTTCTTGTAATACTAATAGGGTAAAATCTCCTCTATTAATAATTACCTAAAAAGTTAATATTTAATTAATTACTAGTTTCATAACTAGAGATCATCTTCTTTTTATTGAAAGAAAAACGTTTTTTTAAATATTATTTTATATGGAAGTAAATACCAAGATGAGATTTAGAATTCAGCACATCTCCAATAGAAATATCATTTTGTAAAAATACACATGCTACATAATTAACAATATTTTTAATATATATATATATATATATTCTTTAATAGTAATGACAGTAGTGAATGTTAAAATGAAATGGCCAATAAATTGTCAAGTAAGTTTTTTAAAGACTGTTAGACATTTTAAAATTTTTTATAAAGCAAATATTTTTAAAATATCAATTTTTTTTTAAAAAAAAACTGTTAATAAAATATATAATTAATTAATAATTAAAAATAATTTTTGTATACATTATTATTGAAAAATAATTTTAAATTTAACTGCATATTTATGTTACCAATATTTAAATAATATTAATTTATATACCATATAGATAACAATTTACATTCACTTTTGTCCATCTTTTTATGTTAGTCAACACTCAACTCTTAAAATTAATTTTCAAAATAACAAAATTACATTCTAATGTGTAGCTTGTTGAAGCACAATTTCATATTGTCAAGAATCATTGTGTATGTTGTCTATGCTTGGGTAAAGCCTGCAAAATAAAGAGAAATGTGAAAAATTTTAAGACACCAGTGTGATGCCAGCTAAAAACATTCTAATGCTCAAATTAGATGGTGCTTTGATTGCCAAAAAGTTATTAAAGTTAACAATTTAAATGTATCTAGAATGTTAAAATTTTGATCTATGAAATGAGTTCAACATGTCTAAAAGATTAAAACAAAGTACGAGGCTCAAATTCTAACAATTATGGATTCAAACTCACATCTTTTCAAACTCACATGTCAATTTTATCTTCTCAAATTTTGTTAGCAAATGTCATTCCGGTTCTGCCAATTGAATCACTAACTAAAAATAATTTTACCCACACATAGCTAAACAAATATTTATTCTATATATGTAAAAAAAGGTCGGTATTTAAAAGCAAATTAGACATTCGATCACATTAATATATAAGAGCATCAACAAAGATAATGTCAATTTTAAAAATAAATATATCACATAAACAATATAAATATTATTTTAAAAAAATTATTTTTCAATGATTATATCTATAATAAATGTCAAACTAATATAGTTTAGACATTATCAATGTAAATATATATTTTTAAAAATTCTATTAAATATTTTGAAGTTTTCTAAAAAAATTAAAATTTATCTTACCAAGTTTCACAATTTTCAAACATCGCTATCTTCCTAATACCAAATAGGCAACAAAAAATAATGTCTAATTATTAGAAAAAGCCCGCAAACGATAGAAATAAATAAATAATTAGTAGAACCCACCCGTTTTACATGGGGCATCTAGGATTTGGAACCCATGAGGTGTCAAATATCCAAGAATTTTGAAAATAACAAATCTTCATATTCCATCTCAAGTATAAAAGCCATAAAGATAAATATACACAAATCTCATAGCCACTATTTTTGGGATCGCTCACCCTTTTTCACCTTTCCTTTTCTCTCTCTTCTCCGTACGAACAAGAGGCTTTTTTTCTTTTTTATGGGAAAAACTTCTTTTAGTTCTAGCAATGGAGAAAATAGACAATTATCAAAAATAAATAAAAATGGAGAAAATAGACTCTGTTCTAACAACTTTGATTTTGGTATCGAAGGGCTTCTGTCGGTGACTTCACCGGCATTCTTCTAATGCATTTGCTTATTTTGTAGGTAACATTTTAAAGTTTGGAAACAAAGGTTTATAATGGAGGGTAACTCAAAACAAGATTGGAATGAAAATAGAGAAATGTGTGCACCAACATCTTAAAATGATAATTTTTTTCAAAAATATAAAAAATATATCATTAACAATAGCCATAAATAATTTTCGTACACATATCAGTTAAAACATAATTTTAAAATTAATAGTACATTTACTATATAAATTTAAAGAATATCAATTTTTAATTTTATATAATTAAAAGCAATTCACATTCATATAATTTTTTAAGCTTTGTGAATGTACAGTGCTTTTTTTATCGGAAGACTAAGGGGATATTTTCATTAATTCCTAAACTAATATATATCTTATAATGGAGTATGGACCCCTGTTTTTTTTTTTAGTTTTTTTTTCTTATCAGCGAAGGGGATTTTATACAGCCTCTTTAGATCCAATCATTTCCTAATTAATAAACCCAAACCAATTAACTATAATTAATAACTACCAAGACTGTAAATATATTAATGGAGCTATAGAGCCAGAGGAATACTATAATTAATAAACCCAAAACCAATTAACAATTATTACATAAAGAAAACATAAATTGATTATTGATCATCACGTTTTTCAAGCTAAAATATTGAACATGCTAATCCTTTATATAATTAGTTAAGGTTATTTATATATATACAAGGCAAAACTTATAGATATTGATAACTATAGTACTGTATATTTTTTTGGTAATAACTATAGTACTGTATTATATGCTGCATGCCATATCATAGTATATACCATATATATATAGTACATTACAATTCAAGATAAGGTAAAGAACTAGAGAAAAGGTTCATAATAGCTAGATTGATCATTTCGTGACCAGATCAGAGAGAGTATGAAAGTAGATATAATTGTATATATAATCACGGAAAGTTGTTGTATTGCAGTCGCTTTTATCTGCTTTGCTTATCTTCAGGTATACGACTTGTGTGTGTCTGTATAGTCATACTTGTTTTTTTTTTTTTT
>QANX01006437.1:14720-41544 GCA_003254975.1 Ochetophila trinervis | reverse complement strand
ACAAAGGCACCTTGATTTTCTGACACCAGCTTACCAAGACAACCCTTCAAACGGTTAATCATCACCTTAGAAATAACCTTATAAGCAAAATTACAAAAACTGATAGGACAAAATTGAGTAACTTTACTAGGTTGCTAAACTTTAGGAATAAGAGCTATATTGGTACAGTTTAGTTTCCTTAAGAGGAAACCCAACAAGAAAAACCCATGCACCATATGGAAGAAATCCTCCTCAAAGAGAGACCACTGAGATTGATAAAAAAGCCCCAAAAAATATCAAGTCCAGGGGCTTTACGACCCCCGAAATCAAAACAAGTAGCCTTCACTTCCTCTCTGGTAACCAATCTCAGCAAAGTCCTATTAGTATCAACTGAAACCCGAGGAGTAACATCACTTAGAGCAATATCAAGATCCCTGTGACTAGCAGAACAAAAAAGATTTTGAAAAAACCCCATAATATGAGAAGAGATCAAGTTTTTTTATCTTCAAGCCAACATCCTTATTCATCTTGGAGCCTATGAATCATATTAAGATTCCTCATCTTCTTAGTAAATGCATGGAAAAAAGATGAATTTTTGTCACCGTAATTAAGCCAATTATTTCTGGATCTTGGACCTCAAAAAACCTCTTCCTTCTTCCATAGTAGACCAAGCTCCAAAATAATAGATTTCCTTTTGGCCATAACATCATGGTTACCACCTTTCATGCCTAAACTCACCAACTTTTCCTGAAGGCTCTTTATTTGTTGTGTAGGGTTTCCCCTAAGACTTTTGCTCCAAGTGTGCAAAGAACTACAACAAGAGAACTGTTTTTGAAGAAAACGCCAAGCCCCTGACCCAACCTTTGAAGATGTCCAACTATTCTCCATAACAACTCTGTAATCATCTTCCAAGAGCCATCTTTGTTAAAATTTAAAAGTTCTATGAGGCCGAGTTGTAGAGGAATCAAACAGAAGAAAAAGAGGGTTGTGATCCGGCCTCACAGCTGGAAGAACATATACATGGGACGAAGGAAAGAAATTGAGGAAGCATGAGTTTCCCAGAGCTCTGTCCAAACGTTCCAACACCAAATCCATTTCCTCTCTATTGTTAGACCACGTAAAGAAAAGGCCACTAGTACCAATACTAGTCAACCTTGCGTTGTCAATAAAATCTGGAAAGAAATCCATTCGGTGACGAGGTCCCTGTCTTACTCCATGCTTTTCATGATCATAAAGAATATCATTTAAATCCCCCATTAAAAGCCAAGGGTTAGAAAGAGTTGAAGCCGAAGAAACCAAAGAGTTCCAAAGGATTCGTCTTTCTTGAATATCTCTACTTTCGTAAACAAAGGTAATACGAAAACATGAATTTTGAAAAGAAATTACAAGGTCCACATGATTCCTTGAAGAAAGAACATTAGTAACTATAACACTGTCATTCCAAATAATAAGAATTCATCCCGAAAGACCCACATAACTTACAACAACATGATTTTTCATACAAAGTCATCGTTTCAATCGATGATGGTTGTCTCGCTTCTTCTTCGTTTCAAGAAGACAAATCATAAATGGATTATACTGGAAAGAGGCATTTAGTAAAGCACGAACTATCAGGGAGTTTCACAACCCTTAACAGTTCCAATAGAGTATACTAATTTACGAGATGAGGGCATGCTAGGGGCCGCCTCCTTATCCGGATGAAAAGAAAATAGTGATTCACTAATTTTCACTTTTTGCAAAGCTTTTTCCCATATCACCAACCCTTTATAAGCTTGTTTTTTTTACCTCCTTTATTAGACTAAGGAGTAAACCGGTTGGTCCTCTTGGATACATTATGTTTCAAAGTTCGAGTCTCAATGCCACATGCAATAATAGGTCCCTCCTTTGAAAAAACCTTTGGATTCTTCAAATTCTGGTCATTTGGTAATATCTGTAAATTTGTTCATGGTGGGTCCGCATAATAGAGTTGAATCTGCTTATTTGGCTCCTCAATATCAATTGAAGCATGAATCTTTTTAGAGAGATCCTTCACATGTGTAAGGATGGCAGCCATAATTGGAATCTCATTTTGAAATTCAAAAACATTCTTTTTTCCCACTAGATCAATTTTAGAAGGAAATTTTCCATCAATGCTCTATGAATCTAGGCTTAATGGAATATTTTTTCCATCTATGTAAATGTTGCTTCAAACGGTCTCTGCTACTCCTTTCCTTGTGTCTCCTACACTGGTGATATCTCCAGTTGCTATTTTTGAACCTTTCACCACCGATCCAATATCGCCTCTACAAGCCGATTGCACATGAGATGGTGCAATATCTTCTATCTTGAATCTCAGCCAAGCACCAAAATGGGTGCTTGAATCTTCTAAAATATGTCTACAAGACCTTGTTTCATGATCCATCTTCCCGCATACAAAACAAAAATGTGGAAGATGTTAATAGAATAAGTTTACCCATAAAGGCTCTTTACCCTTCCTATTCACCCAGACACTAGGAACTAAGGCAGTGTTTGTTTCACCGGATAAGGAGGGGGATTGGATTTCGAAATTTGGTTCTCTCCCTTATTCGCTGTTTGGTAGTGCAACGGGATGGGAATACAAAATCCGGTTACCGAATTCGGCCCCCCCACTTACACTACCTTCTAATCCCGTGGATTCTCGTGGGATAAGAAGGCCGGACTGGGATTGGAGGTTACCCTGCACATCGCAAAGTCATCATGCGTTCCAAACGGCTGTGCTAACTTCTTAGTTTTCCCCGCTGCTCATTGTCCTCACTGTTCATCCCGGTCGCTCATCGTCCCCGCTACTCATCGTCCCCGCTGCGCATCAAATCTGTTCCAACCGAGCCCTAGTTCAGTTACGATTCTCATCTTCCTTGTTGTGTGTCTGTATCTATGCGTGTGTTTATGTGTGGCTGGTTTTCTTTATTTTTTGTTGAATTTTGTCAATGTTGTAATGAATTTCGACAATGGTGATGTCTATGTGTGTTTGTGTGTGAAATTCTTTGGCCAAAATTTGCTAGATTTGCTGTGAATTTTTTTACACATACTTGCTCATCTGCTTCTATCACTGCTTTTTCCTTTTAGTTGTTCCAAGTGGTTGTAAAATTCATATTGATGCTTAGTGAGA
Source organism: Ochetophila trinervis (assembly GCA_003254975.1). Taxonomy (NCBI): domain Eukaryota; kingdom Viridiplantae; phylum Streptophyta; class Magnoliopsida; order Rosales; family Rhamnaceae; genus Ochetophila; species Ochetophila trinervis. Next base: position 38,438 of record QANX01006437.1, on the reverse strand, counting down.
AATCATATTCTTCATTGAGAACGTGCACTACCCTGCATTTTCCGCATCAAGTAGAAGCAAATAAAAAAGAAAATGAGAAATACTAAGATTTTTCCGCATTGGGTATTTTTGTAGTTAGGCTTGCTCTGAAATCCTAACCAAATTTCGTAAAAAATCTTTTGATTGAACATCATTACCAAATGTTATCCTCTTTTCTTGACCCATTATCCTTTTTTCTTTTTGGTTTTAATATATATATATATATATATATATATATGTCAACATAGTGGTTTTTTTCATTTTTGAATGCTTTCAAAAGAAGGCAGAATCAGAAAGGATATCTTATTAAGGAAGGCAGAATTTCTTTTTGAATGGTTTTTTGGTTTTAATATATATATATATGTCAACATGTGATATCTTATTAAGTTTCAAGTTTTTGTTTTTTAATACCCTCTTTCTCTCTGATACATGTCTTCCTGAGAGTAGCTAATATCTTTAGTTTCATGCTGCATTCATGCTTCCATTAGCTTGCTACAGGATGGAAATTTTGTTTGTATATCATCTAGATTCTGTATGCGATCTTTATATTGTATATACTTTACTATGTCTTTCCTTGTACCATTCATTCAATCCTTTTCTTTGCTACTATGTTCTGCATTGCCATTTGCACTGTACAATCCATTGAAAAGAGTTGCAAGTAAACATTTTTTTGTGGTAATGTACTAATGATTGGCTCAACTCATAGCCTTTTACATGTTTCTTTATCTTCTTATGTTGATCTGTAAACTAAAAATGAGAAAGACATGCATTGGAAGAGGGAAGAATGTAGGAAAAGAGGTAACTAGAAAGTGAAATATAACTGCATGCTGTAACTAGAAAGTGAATAACTAGAAAGTAACTAGAGGTAACTAGAAAGTGAAATACCATGACCATTGTATTTATGATTTTTTTTTTCTGTCCTCATTGCAATATATCCTTGTTTCCCTTAATGTGATCAGTTTTTCTGTCCTCATTGCAATATATCAGTTTTTAGCTAGCAAATATTCGTACACATATATGTGTATATATATGTATATTCTCTCCCTTTCCATTTCAATCTATTAGCTAGCTAGCTTCCACACACACACACAGAGACAGATATATATATATATATATATATATTTATATATATGAGTTTGTCTCTGTTTAGCTGCTTGTACTAATATTATGGAGAGTGGATTTTTTTTTTGATGAAATATTATGGAGAGTGGATGATACACCAACTTTTAGCTTTTTAACTTTAAGCAATTAGAGAGAATTTCAAAAGCTAGCATTGTGTTATTTTTGAAAATTAGCTTTTACAAGATATAAATTTATGTAAAACCAGACTCATATTAATTATATATAGTTACTGCCCTCCTTCCATTAATTCATGACCAATCTTTTTGCAATTTAGCATTTAAAAACAGTGGTTGGTTTTTCAATTTAGCTGCTGCTGGTATCTATAGTTGTGATGTTCAATTTAGTTAAAAATTGTGTTTGGTTGGCTTGGAGTTTAATATTTAAAAACAGTTTAATATGATTAGGGTGGCTGATTTGGTATGGCTGGTTTGGAGTTTAATATTTAAAAATTGACAATGTGCTAATGTGCTTCTTTGTTATAATGTGCTTTTTGTTTTCCAACCAAAATTCATTAATAAACTGCATTTTTTTTAGGGTTATATATAAATGGATGACGAAAGGAAAATATTATTGTGCTTGATTGCAAAGAGGCTGCATTTGGAAAGAGTAATTATATTGTTAGTGCATGTAATGATGGTCTACGTTTGGGTACAAAAGCATTTCGAAACGAAGGTGCTTAATAATCGTACATTCACTAGTCATGAAACTCGACTAAGTGTTTTAGATAAAATTATAGGTCATAGTGACATTGAATGTGTCAACCAACTTAGAATGAATAGGAACACATTCGCTTTGCTATGTGAATTACTACGTCCAGATCCACATATTAAAAAAGATAGTGTGGTTACCTTAGAGGAACAAGTGTGTATGTTTTTACACGTACTTGCTCATCATGTCAAGAACCGAACCATTGAAAATAGATTTATGCGTTCAGGAGAAACTATTAGTAAGTATTTTAACTCGGTGTTGAATGGAGTATTGCGGTTGCAAGGAAAGTTATTAAAATCTCCAGAACCAGTGCTTGCTAACTATACCGATGATAGATGGAAATTTTTTAAGGTATGTTTATACAATAATATTTTTGTTATGTTACTATACAAATTAAAATAAAATTAATTCTAAACTTTATTATGTCAACTGTATAGAATTGTTTGGGAGCATTAGATGGAACCTTCATAAAGGTTCATGTGTCTGATATTGACAAGCCTAGATATCGAACACGAAAAGGAGAGCTTGCTACTAATGTATTAGGTGTTTGTGATCAAAATATGATGTTTGTGTTCGTATTACCTGGCTGGGAAGGTTCATCTTCTGACTCTAGAGTCCTCCGAGATGCTCTTAGTAGACCAAATGGGTTGAGAGTTCCAACTGGTAAGAATAAATTGTGACCTATGTTAAAACTAATTGTTTAGGGTTTAAGTTAATTTTGTGAGATAGCATGAAAAATTAATTATGATTTATTCATGTTAGGTCATTATTATTTTGTGGATGCCGGGTACACAAATAGTGAAGCTTTTCTTGAACCATTTAGAGGGACACGTTATCACCTTTCAAAGTGGAGAGTTGGTGGTGCACCACAAAACCGAGAGGAATACTTTAACATGAAGCATGCATATGCACGAAATGTAATTGAGAGGTGTTTTGGATTACTTAAAAAGCGTTGGGCCATATTAAAGAGTCCATCTTTTTATCCAATCCGAACACAAGGGAGAATAATCACTGCATGCTGTCTTCTACATAATTTTATTAGGAGCGAAATGTCAATTGATCCAATTGAACTTGATGTAGATGAAATGCAAAGTGTCGAATCAATAGTAGACAATGAAATGATAGGATCTATTGAGGCATCAAATGAATGGAGTGAGTGGAGGGATAATTTGGCTACACAAATGTACAATGATTGGATGACAAATAGGAATGGTTAAAACTATTTGTTTTTTAAGTGCTTTTGAATTATAACTTTGTATTTTCCTTATTTTATGAACTTATAATACGGATGTTGTATTTTGAATATTTTACTTGCATTGAATAAACTGCTAATTACTAATTATTTAGAATTAGTTGTAATGATTGTTCACTTTAATGCTATTTCTAGGGATATGATCAATATTAATTATAATTGTGTTATGTTTATTTATTTTATAATGTTTCTAATTTTTTTGTTATTTATATCGTACAAATTACACTGATATATTTTGTATATATATATAGATACTAATAATGACAGATCAAAAAATATACGTTGTGTTCAAAGGAAGACAACCAGGAATTTATGACTCATGGGCAGAATGCCAAGAACAAATTCATGGATTCTAAGGCAACTCATACAAATCATATCGTTCAATAGATGAAGCAGAAATAGCTTATGTTTCATACATTGAGCGTATAATTAAAAAAATATATTAAATGCCCTATAAGGGCATTGGAGACTAATCACTGTAAACTTAATTATCGAAGCATAAATGGTTGTTCATTTTGCATCGGTTTAATTTTTGGTTGCATAGTTGGAGTAGATGTTATCAGTATACTAGCACATATGTATTAGGTTAATTCATTTTTTTTTTTTTTTTTATTTTAGTCGTTCTTTCTGTTGTTGTGAACAATTATTTATATTAAATTATGTTTAATATTTACTAAATGATATAATATTATGTTCCAACAAGTTTTATAATTAGAAATATATTCCAATATATTTTATATATCATATTTATTTAAGTTGACAATTAAAATTGCATTTTAAATTATAATCTAAAAATTATAAAAAATATTATTAAATTGTAATACAATCATGTCCAGTCCAAGATTGCACCAAACACAGTATATCCAATCCGATCATCTAATCCGAGACTGCATCAAACACAGGACATAATTTGAGAAATCCAATCATGCTATATCCAATCCGATCATGCGAAACAAACGCACCCTAATAATTTTGAGATCATGTATAGAATGCTCGCCTCGCACCCACATGCCTTTTGCAAGAAAATTCTAGTTCCACCCTAAGAACTTTACCAGCCTTCACACCTAGTTTCGACAAAACTGCTTCAGTATTCCATTCAAAGGGTAATCTTTTGATATGTAACCAAAGAGGCACCTCTTCAAAAGTTATTTCGAATGGTGCAATATCCAGCTCCCGCCTCCTCATGGCAACTAAAGATCCATTAAAACTCCATGGATTATTGTCCTCCACTTTTCGAGCATCAGAATCCAATTTAAACTGAACCAAGAAGACTCCATCCTCCAAATCCATAAACTCAACATCATCGCATATATTCCAGCCCTTACATAGTGCGCTTACCACATGAGCTGCTCATATCTGTCGAGCACAAAAAACCTTAATCCGAAAACCAAACTTTATCACGTGTTTGTTTAGTGTTGAGAGAATATCTTCAATATCAACTAAGAAATCATCACACTGCGTCTCTACCACTGCCATTGAGGGCAAGATCATAGTGAAAACGAAAATAATCTAGCACTCTTGGAAGGCTAGGCATAATCTGCACTCCTAACCCTACACCATAGGGAGAAGACAGTAAAAATTATTGTACAATATTATCCATAATAAGTAATATTTGTCCATAATTGATTAACATTGATCCATAAGTGAGTAACATTAGTTAAGTGAGTAACATATAATTCGATAATGAGTGACATTGGTCCATAAATGATTAACAATGATTCATAAATAGTTAACATAGAGAAGGTCTCAACATTAAAACTTTTATTGATGGATCTCACTGTAAACGGGTCCAATGTTATTGCGTTGGCTAGAATTAAATATTTAATGCATGTCATAAACACCAAAATTAATTACTGAATTTAAACACTACCGTAGTAGCAGCAAGTTCAGGTCGATTCCATAAAGACTGATAATCAAACTTGATCTATTCTAATTAAAGCAAAATTAAAAAGACAAAAAAAGGAATTTTATATTGGGAAGTTCAATTATTAAANAAACTTTTATTGATGGATCTCACTGTAAACGGGTCCAATGTTATTGCGTTGGCTAGAATTAAATATTTAATGCATGTCATAAACACCAAAATTAATTACTGAATTTAAACACTACCATAGTAGCAGCAAGTTCAGGTCGATTCCATAAAGACTAATAATCAAACTTGATCTATTCCAATTAAAGCAAAATTAAAAAGACAAAAAGAGGAATTTTATATTGGGAAGTTCAATTATTAAATCAAACAAATTAAAACCATTGGAAATAACAATTGGAGAAAACTTTGGGTCAGAGTATCTTCAATTACTAAAGAACAGGTGATCACATACACAAATATATTCTCAATAATCATTTAATGATGGGTTAAATAAAATAACACGGCCAATTTTATTCAAAATGATCAACTGAAGGCTTGGTTCCATGCCACATTTCATAAGGGGTTTTGGAATCCAAAACTTTGCTTGAAACTCTGTTAAGCAAATAAACTGCTGTGTTAACAGCTTCTGCCCAAAAGGGTTTTGGCAAATTTTTCTCATAAATAAGGCATCTTGCCATCTCCATTATAGTTCGGTTTTTCCTCTCACTAACTCCATTTTGTTGTGGAGTGTATGGAGTAGTGAATTGGTGAATAACCCCTGTAGTTTTGCATTGAATCTCAAATGAGCTAGCTGTATATTCAACTCCATTGTCAGACCTTATAATTTTAATGCTCATTTGTGACTAGTTCTCAACCAAGGATTTGAACTCCTTAAATTTTGCAGCAACTTCAGATTTTTGTATAAGAAAATACACCCAACAATATTTTGAGTAATCATCAATGAAGATTAGAAAATATTTACTTCCATTCAAGGATGCCTCACTCATTGGTCCACACACATCTGTGTGAATCAACTTCAATTTCTCATCAGCTCTCCAAGTTGCATTTGAAGGAAAAGGCAACCTTTTTGGTTTACCAAACTGACATGTATCACAAACCCCCTCACTTTCTTTCACCTTAGGCAGGTCTCGGACCATTCCTTGATCATGCATAAACTTCAAGGAGCCATAATTACAATGGCCAAATCTTTTGTGCCATAACTGAGAGTCACTCTCAGCTTTTGCCTTAAGTGCAGTGTGCTTATTCTCTCCCAAATCAGCTACAAAGCTTTTGTCTTTCATTTTTACACACAAGACTTCCTTTCCTTGAGAATCATATATAGCACACTGATTTTTTGAAAAATTTAGAGAATATTGTTTCTCTAATATTTGAGCAACACACAATAGATTTTCACTAATTTCTGGAACAAGTAAAACATCACAAATGAGTTTAGTACATGTTGGTGTAGTGACAGCCACATCTCATCTTCCAACAGCATCCACCAAAGCTCCATTGCCGATTCTGACTTTTGTATGCTCATCTCGGTCTAACCTCACGAAGAATTGCTCATTGTAACTCATATGACTAGAACATCCACTATCAATTAGCCATTCTCCTTTGTTACTCACAGCTTTGAAACAAGAAGCTGAAAATAAATTTTCTGGTTTCTCTTGGATTTCATCCAGCACTTGAGCTTGGTTAACATATTGAACTTGTTCTCTTTTCTTCTTACAAACTTTATCTATATGGCCAAATTGTTTACAATGCCTGCATTGGACATTTGGCCTAAACCAACAAAATTTACCAGTATGTCTATCTTTCTTACAATGGAAACATGGCCCAAATTTCTTCCTCTCCACATCTCTGCTTGAATTCTCCTTCCCTTTCTCTTTCCTGTCTAGAAATTGCTTTTTTGAAGTAAAGACAGCACTTTTACCTTTCTGTTTCACCACCATGGCAGCTTCAGTTGCTTCCTCTTGCCTAATATCTCTCCTTTGTTTTGTGGCTTGAAGTGCATTCAACAATTCTAAAAGAGATATCTCACTAAGATCTCTTGATTCTTCAAGAGAAGAGATCTTAGCTTCAAATCTCTCAAGTAAGCTCACTAGAACCTTCTCCACCACTCTTTTATCAGAGAGCTCTTCTCCAAGAACTCGAATCTAATTCACAACCTTCATCATTCTTTCTGTAAAATCCTTCACCTTCTCAGATTCCTTCATCTTGAGAGTTTCAAACTCTCTCCTCAAGTTGAGGACATGCATTTGCCTTGTCCTAGCACTTCCTTGGAACTTTTCTTTGAGTTTGTTCCAAGCCTCTTTTGCTATGGAGCAGGCAATTATCCTTGTAAACATAACATCTGAGACTAAAGAGTGGATGGCAGCCAAGGCTTTATACTTCTTAGCGACTTCTTCACTGTGTTGCTTCATTTGAGCAACTGTTGGATTTGCTCTCAATAGTTCTAGTTCCACTCCTTGATCAATGACCTCCCAAATATCAAAAGCTTGGAGATAAGCTTTCATTTTGATATACCAGATGCTGTAATTTTCACCAGTGAAAACTAGTGGTGATGGAGCTGAATATGAAGCTAAAGCCATTTTTGAAAAGGGAAAAAAGTTTGAAGCTTTTCTGTTTTTTTTTTTACTCTCTGGGGTGTATGACCCTTTTTCCTCACTTGCCTTTTGTTTTACAAAATGAGTTTAGCCCTCTCAAAGATTAGAAAATATGGCTCTGATACTAGATTGTGAGAATAACCTAAAGTTTCAACAAAGAGAGGAAGTTGCAGAGAGAACTTGAGAGAGAAAAACAGTAAAACTTAGTTTCATTTTGAATTTTTAACAATACATATACATCTCTGACCATATCATAAGTAACTGTTGTTTTGCCTACCGCACTATACAAAAGCTGCAAAATGCAAAAGTTGCAGTAACTGTTTTCAAAAAACAAAAAAATATCCCTGCATTTTCAGATGAAATGACAGTAGCAAGTTACATTACAAAGTAACTAAAATGGCTGCTAAATATGCAAGAATCATTACAAACCAACTAGAATTCTAAACCAAAAACAGAAACTAAATTTGTTCTCTATAGTAGCTTGCACACAGAATTTTGCAGCAGCTTTGGTCACCAAAAATGTCATCTTCTAACAATAACAAAAACCAAGTTGTCGACAAAAAATCAAAACTTACATTTTTGGTTCTCTTGATGGTGACTCTGCTAACACCTGTAACTGGTTTCATTCCCAGTTTCAACATTGCCCTGCGACTTTTCTTCTCACTTATGCTCTGCTTGGAACTCCCATTTGCCCCTGCAAGCAACCCATTATTTTATAGTTACTAAGACAAGAGTACTGAAGAGAATATTTATCATAATCAAGCAATAAAACACAATGCCTCTCAAGGCAAAAGTTGCACAAATGAATACATCAGTTTTACTAGAAACATGATAATAGCTACCCCCGACTGCATGAAACAAAAAACTAACTTAAATTGCAAAAGAATATAATCACAAGTAAACAAAAAATTAGCAAAGACTCATTTCTCACATCTGTTTCCGATAATTAGTCAGAAATCAAACACTATCAAGGTGATGGATAGACATAATATTTTCACTCTTAAGTCTTAATACCCAGAAAATCCTAATCCAAACGCTTATTCATGTTTCAACAATGACAACAAATCAGACAAGACGAATAAGACACACTAAAAACAAATAAAGGAGAATTTTATTTATTTTTAAAAAGAAACTAATCTCACTTAATTGTTGCCATCGCTTCAGATGGTTTCCATATATTCTTAGGTCCAGCATTAAAGAGTGTAACCACTAACCAATCATTTTGGTTTTATATCCAGCCAAGGAAATGAAAAGACAAACTAATGAATTTCTTTACTCCACTCTATTTTCACACTAAGCATCACCTTTTACTAGTGAGTTGAGAATAAGAGAAAAAAAAAAAATAACCGAGACCATAAGAATAATAAGAGAAACCCTAGAACAAATAACACTAATACCAAATACTGATGTTTGATTATAATTCTTTATGGACAAGCGTAGATTATATTATAATAATTTGGACAGTTGTTTCATGTTTCTTTCTAAGCAATATGGTTTAGATTCAGCTGCAGTATCCTTTAGTCTGAATAACTTTTTCTTCAGAGTATTAGTGTTGTCCCAATTGACTGGCATTAACTTTCAGGGTGAGCTTGATCTTCCGAGTGACCATCAGGGAAACAAGCATTATGTTTCTGGTAAGAAAGATGACAAGATATCAGATTCTTTTGCTGTGAGGGATGATCTAGACATAGTAAAAGAAGAGAAAATGACTCAGTTACTCTTTCTTTGTTTTCTTTATTTTCAGCTTGGTCAAATAAGAAAAATGAATAATCAACGTTTATTCTTCACTGTCAAAGGTCTATAAGAGGGTAGTGGGATATTCTGCTTTCTTTTGTCTTACATAATCATTTTGTAGGCTTTAAAGAAGGTTCTTAGCGAGAATTTTTATGATGAGGAGGAAACACAGCCTCAAACTCTGTTGTATAAGAATCTATGGCTTGAAGCTGAAGCTGCATTGTGTTCCATTGATGGGATACAATTTATATATATTTTATATACCTTAATACTTGAGTTGAGCATGTTTTATTCACTTAAAATGGATTAATTTATATTTTTCTATGTTTTAGGAGGATTTGAACTTAAAGGGATGAAAAATGAAGAAACAGTGGCAAAATCGTAATTAAACAGAAAATTGAAGAAGCAGTGACAAAACTGTAATTAACTGGACGTTGGCAGCAAGGCAGTGCAACTCAGGTGTATGCCCAGGCGCCTGGCCAGACGCCTGAATGGGCGCAAATCTGAGCGTTTTGTGCGCGTTTTTGTGATTTTTAGCCCTAGATTTTAGTATAAATATATTTTATCATTATTGTAAAGAGGGTAGCCATCTTTAGAGCAAAAACAACAAAGAATTGAGCAGTGCCATTATTTATTTTTAAATTATTTTAAATAATAATAAAATTTAAATTATATTTTTAATTTACTTTATTATTTAATAATATAAAAAAACTATATTTACAAATTAATATAATACTATAAAAATTTATTTATTATATATATATATTAATATTATATATTCATTAATATTATTATATTAATATATTAACTTATTCATATCATTTTAACACTTTATTTATAAATATTATAAAATTTTTACATTTTATTATTACTATTATTTTTATTCATTTATAATTTTCTATTATATTTTTCATTTCTATTATTTTTCTTTTTCTTTATTAATTTAATTTATAAATTTTTTTTTATTTTTTTTTATNTTTTTTTATTTTATTTTTTATTTTTTATTTTTTTATTTTTTTATTTTTTTATCAATTGCAAAGCTCGCTTCAACCCCATGAAAATAGAAATGGAGAAGTCTGAATTGCCCAAATCTAAAGGTTAATATTTGTATAATAAAAACCATTTATTTGGGTTTCACTCTTCCTCCCTATGGATAGCATATTGTAAAAAATCTGATTATGGAAATTTTTCCAATTTAACCCGCTTCTACTCCAGATGTGTGTCAAAACACTATGGTTATGAAGAAACTATCGGGGTCATCAAGGTCTGAGGTTTCTTCTGTTCCAAACACAGTTGATGTGTTCTCAGCTGAGGATGAGGAGTATCTGCCCAAGGAAATCCAGAATTCGTCTATTAGAAACATAACTAGCCAAGCTGATGATGTGATGGCCAGATTTCATAACCTGAGGTTGACAACTCAGATTCCTTGAATCCTGCCAATCTGGATGAACTATCAAGCTCGAAGGTTTCTCCTGATCCCAATAAGGCTGACAAAATACCATTTGAAGAACCTAAAGCAATTGGTAGCTTAAAGTTTGATGGTTCCATACAGGAGTCGTCCATCTTTGGCACAAAGAACTTCACAAACGATTTTGAGGCTTCTGTTATGGATAGGTTTCATTTCCTTAAATCCAGAAATGATAACTGTAGTTCCATTTTTACAGAAGGACAAGAAGTGCCAGAAGTTGTTGATCTTGGATATGTCGGTAAGAGAAACCATAAGCCTGTTATTGGCCCTAGATTAGAGGAGGGACGGACCGATGTGAAAATGGAATCTATTGTTCAGAAAAACTCTTCCAACACCACCGAGAGTTTGAATGTTCCCAAGGAATGGATAATTTCTCTATCTTGTTGCCAGACATATATTAGCGTTGTAAATAATATTCACCTCTGTATTTTTGTACATTTGGACATGTCTTAGGATTTCCAAAACTTGGAAGTGTTTTGTTATAAACATCACCGTTATGACTTGTTGTCTCTCTCTTATCATTTGACACTAGTGTCATCTTTGCCTTGTCTCCTAACCATGCAGTTCATGATTCATTTTGGAAAATTGTTTTCTCCGCACTTTTTGTTCTGCAGTATATATGTCCACATGCCATAGCTCCTGCATTAGAGCTGACATGTTCAGCGCACGCAACAAATCAAACCATGCTATGAGTTGCTGTGCTGTGTTGGAATAAGTCAGATAGTATAGATAGCAATGCTTATAGGTAGCTTCTAGCAATGACACATGTAATCTCATTATTGGTAACTTAGTTATCATTAGTTTGGTAAATTCTGTTATAACAGAATTTCCCTCCTTTTCTTTTGTATTTAATTCTTTAGTATAAATACAGATTGTACTTACTGGTTTATTAAATAAATGAAGATAATTTCACAAAAATATAATTTCTCTCTTTCTCACTATCTCTTTCTCTCTGGTCTTTCACGTTGAAGTGGAAGCTTAGAGCTTAAGCTACTCAGCCATGACAGTTTTGACATGGTATCAGAGCAAGGTTAGAAATCACTGCCTGAGCTCAATTTTGTTTCGATTCCGCGATTAGTTCTTGTTTGTAATTGCTAGTTACAGATTCGTTCTCTTACTTTGAAAAAGTAGATCGATCTATTCTAGGTTTCATTTGTTCCTGCTTGTTCGATCATTAAATTTGTTTTTTGATCGAAAATTGTTGCAATTAGTTTCTCTGAAACAAGTTTACGTAAATTTCATACGAAATTTATTGTTTTTCAATGGCTGAGACTGATGTTTCATCAATGCCTGAGAGTGAGAGTCAAAGAAGAAACTCAAGTCAGGAAGTAGTTGTAATAGACTCAACACATGAGTTGTTTCTTCATCATGGAGACTCGCCGGGGATAAGACTGGTTACTAAAGTCCTCGAGGGAGAGAATTATGGTCATTGGAGCCGCTCCATGATGATATCGTTAAGGGCTAAGAACAAGATCGGGTTCATAAATGGAAGCTGCAAGATTCCAGAACAAGATTCATCTTTGAGATCGTACTGGGACAGATGCAACAGCATGGTTATCTCCTGGCTAATCCATGCAATTTCAAATGAAATAGCTGAAAATATAGTATACTGCTCAACTGCCCAGGAGATTTGGAAAGATTTGGAACAGAGGTTTGGAAGGCCTAACGTTGTGAAGGTCTATCAAGTTCAAAGAGACTTGAGTTTTTTAAACCAAGGAAATCTAGGAATAACAAGTTATTTCACCAAGGCTAAGGGACTTTGGGATGAATACTCATCCTTGACTGGACTTCCACAATGCACATGTGGTTCTGCACAAGCTTTCGGAGAATTGATGCAGAGGCAGCATATTATGCAATTCTTGATGGGTTAAATGAATCCTACAATGCAATAAGGGGAAATATACTAATGATGCAATCTTTACCGAGCATGAATCAAGTATATAACATACTTTTGCAAGAAGAAAAACAGAGGATGATTTACCATCCCACGGCTGTTGTAAACGACTCAGCAGCTCTTGTGAGTCAGCATGATAGTGCAGCCTTGTCTTCACAATATAAGAATTCAGGTCCTAATGCCAGTCATCAGAGAAACTACTCAAAGACTAATCAGAACATTAAAAGGAATGCGACATGCTCACATTGCAAAATTCCGAGCCATCTTTCAGAAACATGTTACAAGTTACATGGTTATCCCTTAGGCTACTAGTTCAATAAGGGCAAAAAAGGAGCTGCTAATCTGGCACAAGGTTTTTCACAACAAAGTGGAAATGAAACAGACAATACTCAACTACCAGGACTTACTATGGATCATTACAACCATCTGGTGGCTTTGTTTAACAAAAACAACATTGAAGTTTCAGAAAACAAAACAGGAGGAATTGCAGCCAATGCCTTCTTGGCAGGTAAAACTTTCTGTCTCTTTTCTAATGGTATTAACCTCAATTAGTGGAGCTACTGATCATATTATAAGTCCAAATTTGAGCCTATTTTCTTCTTATAAACCTGTCCTTGAACCTAATTTCATTACCATGCGTAATGGAAGACAAGCCAAAATTATGCACATAGGTACAGTGACATTAAATTCACAAATGACCCTCAAAAATGTCCTTCACATTCCTGATTTTCATTTCAATCTTCTCTCTGTGCACAAATTATGCACTGATTTGTCTTGTCAAGTAACTTTTACACCTAATTGTTCATTGATCCAGGACCTTTCAATGAACAAGGTCACACTTCTTGGTAAACAGACAGGAGGCTTATATCTTGTTGCTAACAAAACCTTCAAAGATCAATGTGGTGGTTCTTCTAGTTTGTCTACTATTGATTCTAGTTCTAATAAGAATGTATCTACTGCTTTACATTCAGACAATAAACAACTTTCCATTCAAGATCTTTGGCATTATAGATTAGGGCATTTACCTTTTGAGTCTATGAAATCATTACTTGATTTTTCTTGTACTTCTAAACTCAATTCTGTATGTCAAATCTGTCCTAGAGCTCGATTACATAGAAAGTCATTTTCTAATAGCAAAAGTCTCACTTCTCACATTTTTGAACTTTTGCACATTGATATTTGGGGTCCTTTTCATCAAGCTAGCTATAATGGATATAAATTTTTTCTTACAATTCTAGATGACTATTCTAGAGCCACTTGGACTCATTTTATTTCTCACAAAAGTAATGCAATTTCTATTCTAAAAGCTTTTGTTACCTATGTAAAAGTTCATTTTCAAGTTCATGTTAAAATCATTAGAAGTGATAATGCTCTTGAATTTCTTGATTCTTCAGCTAAAACTTTTTATGCTGAAAATGGCATTATTCACCAAACATCTTGTGTAGAAACACCACAACAAAATGGTGTAGTTGAAAGGAAACATAAGCATTTGTTAGAAACTGCAAGAGCTTTATTTTTTCAATCTAAAATTCCTGTCTCATATTGGAATGAATGCATCTTGACTGATACCTATTTGATAAACCGATTTCCTTCTACTATCTTGCAAAATAAAACCCCTTATGAAATCTTATTTCATCATAAACCTTCCTATTCCCATCTTAAAGCATTTGGTTGTCTTTGTTTCATTTCTACTTTAAGGAGACAAAGAAACAAGTTTCAAAGCCGAGCTCACCCTTCTGTTTTTCTTGGCTATTCTTATAATCAAAAAGCATATAAAGTCCTTGATTTAGACACTCACAAAGTTATCATTTCCAGAGATGTCACTTTTCATGAGAATTGTTTCCCTTTCATAACATATCTCCTCCTTTGATAAACTCAACTTTGCCTTATCCTGTTTCAGATTTTACATCTTTTCAATTTCCCTCTGAATTTCCAGTGCATTTGCCTACTTTTGATTCAGATTTTACCCTTTCTTCTTCATCTTCTTCTAGTTCTAATAATTCTATGACACCTTTTGTTTCTCCTAGTTCAATTTCTGTCCCTTCAAGTTCTAATCCATTACCTAGAAGATCAATTAGAGAACATAAAGCACCCACATATTTGCAGGACTATGTTTGCAGCAATATTGCAGCCTCTAATCTTCCTTCTAAACTTTTTTCTTCTCATTCCCATTGGTGTAACTTAGTGTCCTTCTTCCAAAGCTTGCATTGCCACCATTCAAAACCTAACCGAACCTACTTCCTATGATCAAGCTTCACTAGACACTAATTGGGTTGATGCCATGAAGAAAGAATTACTTGCTTTAGAAGCAAACCATACTTGGGATGTTGTAGACTTACCTTTAGGTAAGAAACCAATTGGCTGCAAGTGGGTTTATAAAATCAAGCTTAAAGCTGATGGAAGTTTGGAAAGATATAAGGTTCGGTTAGTGGCTAAGGGCTATACACAGAAAGAGGGCATTGACTATTCAGAAACTTTCTCCCCTGTGGTCAGAATGTCTACAATTCGAGCTGTGATAGCAGTAGCTGCTTACAGGCAATGGAAGTTGTTCCAATTAGATGTCAACAATGCTTTTCTCCATGGGGATTTACATGAAGAAGTATACATGCAACTTCCACCTGGTTTTAATTCCAAAAATAAGCAAGTTTGCAAACTAAAAAAGTCACTTTATGGTCTCAAACAAGCTTCTCGACAATGGTTTGCAAAACTGAGCTCGGAATTAAGGGAAAGAGGTTCTGAACAATCAAGGAATGATTATTCTTTATTTTTGAAAAGGAGAAATGGTAAAGTCACAATTTTGGCAGTTTATGTTGATGATATTTTAATTACAGGATCTGATTTTGAGGAAGTTGTAGTTTTAAAACATCATTTAAATTCTGTGTTTGGGATTAAAGACTTGTGGAATCTCAATTATTTTTTGGGTCTGGAAGTTACTTCTATTGATGCTGGGGTTGTTCTTACTCAACAGAAGTTTACAAAGGAGTTGTTGGAAGACTTTGGTAATTGCAATTGGAAACCTATTGTTACTCCATTGCCTCAAAATCTTAAGTTACTTCCAGATGTTGGTTCTCTTTTACCAGATGCTACCTTGTATAGAACCATTATTGGTAAGCTTAATTTCCTTACCAATACACGACCTGATATTGCCTTTGCAGTCCAAACTCTCAGTCAGTTCATGCAAAATCCAAGAGATTCTCACTTGCAAGCTGGCTTTCATGTCTTGAGGTACCTAATGGGTACAAAGGAGCAAGGTATTTTGTTGAAAGCCACGGATCAACTTCAGCTGCAAGCATTTTCTGACTCTGATTGGGCTTTCTGTCCCATTTCCAGACGCTCAGTTACAGGATATGTCATCTTGCTAGGCCAATCTCCTATTAGTTGGAAATCAAGAAACAAGGAACAGTTTCCAAATCTTCCTCTGAGGCTGAATACCGTGCTATGTCTCAAGCTGCCTCTGAAGTAACTTGGTTAGTCAGATTGTTGGAAGAACTTGGCCTTGATGGTTTGAAACCTGTCACATTGCATTGTGACAATCAGAGTGCCCTCCACATTGCTAAAAATACCATAGTTCATGAGAGAACTAAGCATATTGAGTTGGATTGCCACTTTACCCGAGAAAAGGTTATGGAGGGTTTACTACAACTTTCTTACCTTCCTACACAACATCAGGTTGCTGATGTTCTCACAAAAATCTTGTCTTCAACTCAGTACAATTTGTTGCTTTCCAAGCTTGGGATGGTTGCTTCTTCCCATCTTCAGCTTGCGGGGGGGTGTTGGAATAAGTCTGATAGTATAGATAGCAATGCTTATAGGTAGCTTCTAGTAATGACACATGTAATCTCATTATTGGTAACTTAGTTATCATTAGTTTGGTAAATTCTGTTATAACAGAATTACCCTCCTTTTCTTTTGTATTTAATTCTTTAGTATAAATACAGATTGTACTTACTGGTTTATTTAATAAATGAAGATAATTTCACACAAATATACCAAAACTATACTCGAAGCTTTATGTCGAGGTGTTGTTTCCTGTGCTGATATAGTTGCTTTTGCAGCAAGGGATAGTATAGAGATAGTAAGCAAAATATTTTCTTTTGAAGTCATTTATTGACAAATTTAATATATTTTTTCCTTCCTTATAATCTCAATGGCCATGCAGACTGGAGAGTTTGGTTATGATGTTCCTGCTGGAAGAAGAGATGGAAGAATATCATTAGCTTCAGAGGCCAATACAAACTTACCTGGTCCAACACTCAATGTAAACCAACTTACTCAATTTTTTGCAAACAAGGGCTTAACGCAAGAAGAAATGGTTACTCTCTCAGGTTAGAATTAGTACTATATATTCTGTTCATTGCCAAATGCTAGTCGTCTCATTTAATTGACATAAATTACAAATTAAGACAAGCAGCTAAGAACATATATCATTGACTCATCCAGTCTTTATCATTTGAAGTTTGGTTTTTTGGATCAGTAATCAGTTCTGCTTGATGTGACATAAAAATTCACATATTGGGTCTGTTTTCTTAATCTATCCCTTTTTTAGGGATAGCTAGTTAGTAACATTGAAAAATGGAGTTTTTATTATATTAATCATTAAGTTAATTTATAAGATTGGATAATTTTACAGGAGGACACACAATTGGGCGGTCTCACTGCACTTCATTCAGCAGCAGATTGTACAACTTCAATGGAACATTAAATCAGGACCCAAGTTTAGATCCATCATATGCAGCTCAGCTGAAGCAGCAGTGTCCTCAAGGCACTGCAAATCCAAATCTAGTGGTTCAAATGAACCCTTCTTCTCCAACCATCACTGATTCAGGCTACTATGTTGATATTCTAGCCAACCGCGGCTTGTTCTCATCAGACCAAACTCTCCTCTCAAACACAGCAACAGCAAACCAAGTGAACCAAAATGCTAGAAATCCAACCCTTTGGAGAAGCAAGTTTGCTGCTGCAATGGTTAAGATGGGTCAGCTTGGTGTTCTCACTGGAAGCGCCGGTGAGATTCGAGGAAATTGCAGGCTCATCAATTAGTTAAACAACTAATGAGGGAATCAAGGGGGATTCATATCATTATATATGTTTTATTATAATGGTCGCTGTATTGAAAGGCTAAACTGGATTTCCTTTATTAGTTGGACTTTCAAATTCTGAGTTTTGTTTTCTTTTGCTTGTATTTATGCAATTGTAGTACAAGCTGTAAAACGACTAAAGGCAGAATAAAAAAGAAAAAAGAAGAAAAATCAATTCTATATATGTTGGTTTGATCCAATATAATATTGTGGAATATAATTTCAGATTTAAATATCCACAATACTGAATTTGTATAGAGAGGATGTTGAAATAGGTGATATGCATTTCTAGAAGATTATAGAAATTGCTTAAAGAAACAGATTTCAAGAATTATCTAGAATAACATAGAGACTAGCATATAGGAAATAACATAGAAAAATCTAGAAAAATATAATTTAGCATCATGCTAGAAAAATGCAGTTTGGCACCATTCAAATATTTACGCAAAATAATGAGAGAAGCCCTTTTCTTTGGAAAAAAAAATAAGAAGAAGATGTGTCCCACTTTCAAAATTTATTATGGAACTTTATGTTGTGGAAATCATCTCAATATCTGTCTTGTGGAAATCTACTCAGAAAATTTATTCTGTCAAATTACAGAAAATATGTGTCTCTCTTTCAAAAGAAGACTGCATTCCTTGCCTTGAAATACTTCACGATGCTAAACTGTCATTCTTGGATGTTCA
The DNA here is from genome assembly GCA_003254975.1 of Ochetophila trinervis. Classification (NCBI taxonomy): domain Eukaryota; kingdom Viridiplantae; phylum Streptophyta; class Magnoliopsida; order Rosales; family Rhamnaceae; genus Ochetophila; species Ochetophila trinervis. Next base: position 20,020 of record QANX01006437.1, on the reverse strand, counting down.
GCTCTGCAAATGGCCTTTTTATTTTTCACAGTTGCAAGAAAAGGGGAGAAAATAACATTCCACCAGCTGTATATGTAAATAAATTTGCTATGCCTACCAAGTTTATGAGACTACTTTCGGGGAATACCAATCCCTACTAATTGTTAGAGTGTGGTATTTTTAGAGAGACAACAGCTATAATGAAAAGTAGAAGCTGCTGCAGAGAAAGACAGCAGCTATATTTGTTTGTTTTGTCATGTCATTTGGTCTAGTTCATTTTCAATGTAACTAGGTGCCTAACTAACCAAATGTACTCATATATCTTTATGTGTTTTAGGTTAAAATTAAGTGATATATTTTGTGTAAAAGCTGAAACAGTAAATGCAAGCATGCTGTTGTCAGATTAGGTAAAAAACATGTATTGTTACTGTTTGACAAATCTGGTTGTACTATATATTGAGCTAATTTCAATGAAAATGTTGAGAGAGTTTTGTGGTTTACTCTCTCCGGTTCTTCTTCTATGCTTCTTCTATTTTTCAGCTAGTTAAGGAGGTTTAGTTTCTCTTTTTTCTTTTGATCAAGACACTAAGTTGATCTTACACTAATTTATAACCATTCATATCAAATGAAACCAAGACCAAAGGAGACAAATAATCGACATGCATGGTAACTTAAGAACTCAGAGAGAGTCTTGAACCACAAGTAATCAAGAAAACAAAGTATGCCTCTAGGTTATGCATTACAGTAAAATAAAATACAATGATATGCAAATTCAAACAGCACCAGCATCATACAATTAATGCAAAATAAAGCTAAAAGAAGGAGAGGAAACGCAGCCTCCAAGAGAGAGAGAATGCAAGAACTATGGTAGATGCTTTATTGGTTGATGGTGGTCACATTTTCAAGGCCACTCAGCATGAAATTTCAAAGGCAATTGTACTTGTAGCGAATCTTGTACCACTGGTAACCAAAGAACCCAAAATAAGCGTGCCTCCAAGTTGTGGAGAACACTAATGGAGCAATGATACCAAAGAAACCTACTGCAAAACCTGTCCCAATGCCCAAACGAAACCAGTGGCCAACTTCATCTTCATCATCTGCTCCCTGTCCTCCATGCGCAGTAGGAGGCATTTTCTGGTCTCCTTCACATATCTTGTCAAGTGGAGGTCCACAGAGTTCATTGCCACTGAAGCAAGAAGCATTTAAGCTTTGAAGTTGGGTGCCTGTTGGAATTTTTCCTGATAAATTGTTATCCGATAAGTTCAAGTAACTTAAATAAGTTAAACTTGACATGCTCGAAGCAATTACACCAGAAAGTTGATTGCTTGATAAATCAAGAGATTCCAACAACTCCATGTTGCCAATGCTTTTTGGAATTCTTCCTTCCAAATGATTTCCTGACAGGTTTAATGATCGTAATCGTTTTAGAGCTGTAATCTGTGGTGGTATCTCCCCTGTTAAGTTGTTGGCTGAAAAATCCAATCCAACTGCAAGTTTCAAAATAGTGTCATATTGCATCTCTTTTCCTTTTGTCACCACAAATGCATTCTCCAGAAACGTATCATCTCCATAGGAAGAATAAAAGACGGGAATTTGTGATTCTTGTAAGGTGGCCATGGCTTTGAAATTGTTCAAACACTTGGGTATAGTTCCAGATAAATTGTTGTCAGCAAGATCCAAAATTTGAAGCATAGCAAGGCCACATAACTCAGATGGAATATGACTGCTCAAGTTGTTTGAACGAAGACTGAGAACTGTTAGATTTGAAAGATGAATTCCCATCCATTTTGGTATGCCTCCACTGAGCTCATTTAGACCGAGGTCGAGAACTATTAGTTCTGAACAATTTTGCATAGATGATGGTATTTCTCCATAGAGACTATTGTTACGCAGGTGCAGGGAATTCAATCCCAGCAAAGTTCCCATGGAGTTTGGAATTTCACCAGTCAGAGTATTATTACGCAATGTTATGACTAGCAATTCAGGCCAATACATCCAACAATCTGGAACTTTTCCTGATAAAATATTATCTCCCAGATGAAGTGTGGTTAAGATGTTTGACGTACCCAATGGATGACACAGAAAGCGAGCAATATCTCCTGAAAATGAATTACTAGAAAGATCTAACACCGCCAAATTGGAAGAGACACGAGGTAGTGAACCATTGAACATGTTGGAATTCAAGTAAACCTCTACATAACTACCATTGGAAAGTATGTCAGGAACTGAACCAGAGATTTGGTTGTAAGAGAGGTTCAAGAGTGACATTCCATAAGATAAGTTCCAAAACCAATTGGGAATGGTGTCTGCGATTTGAGTGCTGGATAAATCCATCAGCCAAAGACTGCGTTGTGTTTTAAGCCACGTTGGAAATCCAGGTCCCAAGTTCCACGATCTTAATTCAATGGTGTTGAGATGATGGAAAGGAGGAATCCAGTTGGGACTTACTTTGAGGCTCAATGAGTTGGAAGAAGCACTTAGCTCCTTCAAATTTGTGAGATTTGCAAAGTGGACTTGGGAAACAACACCTTCAAAAAGGTTTGCAGAGATGGAAAGTCTTTCCAGTTTTGAGAGACCACCAAGGCTCTCTGGAAGTGATCCATTCAACTGGTTGCTTCCGACTGATAATAATTCTAAATTTGAGAGACCACCAAGGCTTTCTGGAAGAGATCCACTCAGTTGGTTCTCTTTAACTGATAATTCTTGCAGAGCTGATAGTTTTCCAACTGACTCAGGAATTGGACCAGAAAGCTGATTAAGCCCAAGATAAAGAAAGACTAGATTTTTGAATTCTGCAATTTGATCCGGCAAGTGACCAGAGAAAGAATTTACACTCAAATCCAACCATGCCAAACTACTCGAAAGGCAGCCTAACGACAAGCTATCAAAAGCAATTTTGCCACTAAATATGTTAGTTCCCAAATTAATATATTTCAAATGACAGAGATTTCTCAGAGATGTAGGTAATTCTCCTTCAAGTGAATTATATGACAAGTCAAGATGAACAAGTGATGACATATTTCCAATTGCACTTGACACAGCACCCCCTAAATAATTATAACTTAGGTCCAGGTATTCAAGTTTGGCCAAACCATACAGGCAGGTGGGAATTTTTATGGTTGAATTTGTATCGCAGGAAGACAAGTCAAGATATCTAAGAGCAGTCAAGTTTTGGATGCCACATGGAATTGGACCTTCCAGAGGATTTCCATGCAGGTCGAGATAGACTAGACTCTTTAGATTAAACAGCCAATAGGATAAGGATTTAGTGGAATCAAACAAATTCAATGAGAGATCGAGGATGGAAATTTGAGATGAAAAGTTAACATGAAACACAAAATTATTAGGAATATGATGAGAAAGCTCACAGTTGGACAAGTTTAATTTCGATAGAGAAGAGAGCTTGTTAATGACTTGCAGCCAATGGTCTGAAGCTTTACTGAGATTGACATTGCTCATATCCAAGTGTTGCAGTGAAGAGAGACCAGAAAGCCAGCTAAGATTCTCAACATACAGAGTAATATCCTGACCTCCAAGACCAAGATGAGTCAGACTTGAGAGGTTTCCTAGTTGGTGAGGAATTATTCCCATGAATCCAGCGCCTGTAAGGTCAAGATACTTCAAACCCCCAAGTGAACCCAAGAACTTTGGAATCTGAATCCCTTCAAAATCATTGTAGCTGAGGTCAAGATAACTAAGTTGTTTAAGACTCAGCAAAGAAGGATTTATATTTCCCTTTAAAGCATGAACACGATCAGTATCATCATCATCAGTGTTAGCAAGGTGGAGCTCTTGGACATTGCCAGTTAAATTGTTGCAGACAATTCCGGCCCATTTGCAGCAATTGTCTTGGGAAACGGCCCAAGATGAAAGCCTGTTAGAAGGATCAACAAGATCACGGTTGAAACTCAACAGAGCTTCTCTCTCACTTTCGATGCATGTTACTGCATCACCGCTGCTGCTGCTGCTGCTGCTCGCAAAACTCAGATTGATGGTTGCCAGCTGTGTGAGTAATATTGTGATGAAAAAAAGATTCGTAACACCTCTAACTGATACACTCATGGTGATGATGATGATAATACAGCTTAATTTGGTGATCTTATGTGCTACAAAGTAATATGGCTTGCTATATATGCACACCTAAGTCTTGGTCTGCGCTGCACATAAAGTACCGTTAATTTGGGGGACCAGTTTTTCTGTGAATCTTCAAACTCGGTCTAAAAAGCAGTGTGCATGCATTGCATTTCAATTGTTGAGATTAAAACTAATGGTGCACGGCAAGACCATGAAAATTAATTGTGGAAATGATGTCTACGATGTGCACCAAAACCAACCACCATTAATAATGACTTAAAGATATTCATGAATTTGTTTTGAGAATCAGAAGATTATAGATATGAATATGTTTAATTTGATGTCAAATAATAATTGATTATATATATATATATATGATACATATAATAGAGATAAATTATGAAAAAGACGATGATTCACGTCTTATAAGTTTAAGTTTTTAAAACCAGTAGTATTTTAAAATGGTATTAAAGCATCTCTAATGGAGAATGTAAATTGCTACATATGTGATATGGAAATAGACATTGTTTAAATTTATATTTTAAACAACCACCGAGCGTGAAAGACGACAAAAGATCAGAATTAAAAGGTTTGTTCTGAATACATCAGTACCCGGACTGTTCACATCGGTTGCGTACAGTTGTTGTCTTGGATTGACTGACTTTAGCAAGTAGAGTCGCATCCAATTCAATTCTATATTGACTGAACCAGTCTTAAATCTTAACTAATTAGTATTTTTTCTTTTTTTTAAAGAAATATGAGACGATTGATTAATTGCGATGCCAGCAAAGGATAATCATTCATCGTCCATATATAACAGCTTCTAGTACTGATCAGAGCATTGTGATTTTTGAAATTGAGGCTTATTCACTGTATTAACGGCTTGTTTGATATCCTGTATAAAGAAGTATAGTGAAGTATTATTTAGTTATACTGTGTTTGGTGAAACAACATATTGTATTAAATAATACAATTTTTCATTTTTAATACAAGTTTTGATATATTAGTAATACATCAAAAATTGTAAGTATTAAATTATACAAGTCATACATATCCTAAATTTGTATGATTCTTATTCTTTGGTCCTCTAGTATTTATTATTGTTATTATATTTTATATATTGTAAGCATAAAAATAAAAATTAATGAAATTGTTAATATAAAGAAAATTATATTTTTTTAATATAAATATAAATATATATTTTAAGAAAAAAAACCTTTAATAAAATTAGAATTAAAAAATTAAAA
>QANX01006437.1:0-14151 GCA_003254975.1 Ochetophila trinervis | reverse complement strand
TGGAAAAAGCATACGAATATATTTGAATCATCTACTATGGAGAAAATTTTGAATGCATCTATTATTTGGAGAAAATATTGAATACACCCTTGATTTTCATTAATTATGTATCAATGTAAATGTAAATTTAATCATTTATAATCACATGTAATATTATAATATTATAAAATAATAAGCTTTATAAAATATTTATTAAATATTACTGATGAGTTATTTATTATATTATATTATCTATACAACGATTCTATATAAATTTTTGTCCTATTATTGTCTAACTTTAGCTAGTAGAGTCACACCCAAGTCAATTCTATATTGGCCGACTTAGTCTTAATTAGTATTTTTTTTTCTTCGATAATTTAGATCTAAAATATTGAATCGTATTAATATCATATCACATTATAAGTCAAGATAAAAAAAATTATTAATATAATTATTTTTTTATAACTAATTTCTTTAAAATTTTCTTAGAAAGGAAATTTTTACAATGAGAGTCTCACTGTAAAAGGGTCCAATGTTATTGCGTTGGCTAGAATTACATACTGTCCGGTTGCCTTCCCAATTCTTGGTGAGTGGAGTTCCACAAAGTTCATTGACAATAAAGCTAGAAGTAACTAAGCTCTGGAGTTTGGTGCTGGATAGAATTTTTCCTGACAAATTGTAATAATACAAGTTCAAGTAACTCAAGTGAGTTAAACTTCACACGCTTGGAGCAATTACACCAGAAAGTTTATTTTTTGATAAATGAAGAGATTCCAACAACACTATGTTGCCAACGCTATCTGGAATTATTCCTTTGAACTGACTTAATCACTCAACAGATTTAACGATCGTAATCCTCTTAAAGTTGTAAGTTGTGGTTATGTTGTTGGTTGAAATATCCAAGCTGAATTGAAATGTTAGAATGGTACTATATCTATATTCCATAATCACTCATAGCCATGATTTATATAATTAGACTTGTAGGTTTTTGAAGCTAAAAACACAGAAAATATGAAAGATAGAAAATCTATAAAAGTTCTCTCAGTTTTTTTGCATTAACTTCAACCTTATATATCAGATACAAAAGGTTAATTTGCTCACCAAACTACTGCTACCTAACCAGCAGTGTTGGCCATACAACTTTTTTCTAGAAATAATCTACATCAGATACCAAACACATTATCACTTCCATAAACTTAAGAAACTATAAAGCTAAAGTTTAGGAACAAAATATCTAACATATTTTTTTATTGTAACGGAAAAAGTGTCACAGCCATGCATTCACTTCTTTAACTTCTCTCCTTTTTTTAGAGCTTTTCTAGTAGCTTAACAAGGTTTTTCTCCCAAGTACTGGAGTGAAACAGTTTTTGCAGACATTTTAGCTGAAGGAATGGTGATGAAGATAAATACTAACATGAATAAACTCCCGAGGGAGTAGGATTTTGTTTATGGAGAGCTTAGTTGGAGCTATATATATATATATATATTTGAAGGCTTTAAAGAGTAATTAACTAGTGTATGTTTGCTACTATAATATAGGGCTGTGATGGATCAGTGTTCATTGACTCGGCTCCTACAAACAAAGCATAGAAAGATTCTCCTCCAAATAACACAAGTCTAGAAGGTTTTGATGTCACTGACAATGCCAAAGCAAGACACTACAAGCTGTTTGCAGAGGTGTTATTTCCTGTGCTGATATAGTCGCATTTGCAGCAAGGGATAGCATTCAATTAGTAAGATGTATCTAATATATTACCACTTAATTTATTAGTCTTTCTTACTGAAGGTTTTCATAATTTCCGTGGCCATGATGTTACTGCTGGAAGAAGAGATGAAGGATTTCATCAGTTTCACATACCTTCCCCGACAAACATACTGGAAACGACACAGAAATTCGAGCAAATTGCAGGGTGATTAACTAAAATAACACAGGGGAATGTTAATGAATTATAATAATAAAATTCTTCAACCTTATAGCTGGATATATGCTTCCATTCCATTTGTCGTTCTGTTAAGCTGTTACTTCACTAAAATTTGTCACCTTGGGCAATTAGTTGCTATGTTATAATCTGAGGAAGGGAAAAAAAATTAAAAAATCCAGACAAACCACATTGTTTTCGAGGGAATTTGACCCTCAATTTTTTTATCAATCCAAAAACTCTCTGCCATCTTTTTGTGAACAGGCATATGATTGATAATTAGGTTGGATTTACCAAACACAAGCAGATAGCTATTACAATAATTTAGCTAGCTAGAATGATAATGTTCATTGGAGCCAATTTATCGATTAGATGGACAAATCATGATAAAAATAGGGCTCTTTGTTCTTTTCATCAATCATGCACAGGATGAAATTCTAGTTGAGTTGCAGAAGATTTGCAAGTAGGAAAAATATATGGATTGAAAATGAAACCGAAGAAAGTACAGACCCTCTCTGTGACTGAAAGTCTTCGGTCTGACAGAATCAAAATCATAATCTCAAGCCACCATATAAATGGGAAACAATTTAACTACAAAACTAAACGAAAAACTCATCATCAGGAAACCGGGACTGCAAACTGGAGGATGACTACTTAAGTGGTGAGCTCCATGATAGCACTGACAATGTCCCCACCGTGAGTCTGAAGAGCCTTGACAGCCTTGTTCCTTGACACCCCAGCCTGTGTCATCACCAAATCAATATCCCTAGGCTCCACCCCTGTTTCGTCAACCTCTTCATCTTCTTCATCAGCCTGCACTCCAGCAGCTGCTGCAGAAATGTCAGGTTTCGCTGTCACAGAAGACATGTCTGGCATCCTAAACTGCTGAGCAGCTTGTGTCTGCAACTGAGAGCTCAAATCCTCAATCTTTGCCTCTCCGAATATGACATAGGTCTCAGAATTTGGGCTCTTGAAAACATCAGGCTTCGAGATGAAAAACAATATCTGAAATACAATAATATGTTTGTGAACAGTGATCATAAATGGTAAGAAAAACTAAGTTGTCAACAGAAAATCGAAACTTACATTTTTGGTTCTTTTGATGGTGACTCTGCTAACACCTGTAACTGGTTTCATTCCCAGTTTCAACATTGCCTTGCGACTTTTCTTCTCACTTCTGCTCTGCTTCGAACTCCCATTTGCCCCTGCAAGCAACCCATAAAGTTACTAAGACAAGAGCAGTACAGAGAATATTTATCATAATCAAGCAATAAAACACAATGCGTACATCAGTTTTACTAGAAACATGATAATAGCTACCCCCGACTGCATGAAACAAAAAACTAACTTAAATTGCATAAAAATATAATCATATGTAAATAAAAAATTAGCAAAGACTCAAACACTATCAGGGTGATGGATAGACAGATTATTTTCACTCTTAAGTCTTAATACCCAGAAAATCCTAATCCAAACACTTATTCATGTTTCAACAATGACAACAAATCAGACAAGACGAATAAGACACACTAAAAACAAATACAGGAGATTCTAATCTCGCTTAATTGTTGTCACAGCTTCAGATGGTTTCCATATATTCTTACGTCCAGCATTAAAGCGCGTAACCACTAACCAATCATTTTGGTTGTATATCCAGCCAAAGAAATGAACAATGAAAAAAAAAATTATTACTTTTAATTGCTTTTTATGTTTTCTTCCTGACAGACTAATGAATTTCTTTTCTCCACTCTGTATCCTCACTTAGCATCACCTTTTACTAGTGAGTTGAGAGAGAAACCCTAGAACAAATAACACTAATACCACAACCACGAAAAAGAATACCAAGAAAATAAATAAATAAATGCAAAGAAGACGAAAAAAAAAATTAAAATTAAAAACCTTGAACCCCATCATCTTCCTTGTCATCCTCGTCATCGTCATCGTCGTCCTCATCGTCGTCTTCGTCTTCATCCTTGTCGTCCTTCACGTCCTCAACCACAACAGTATCTTCTTTGTCCTGCCAACAGAATCATTTATACTATTTTTGTACAAATACAATAATCAGCTAGAAATGCAAATACGAAAAACTAAAGAAAAATAGAAATGAAAAAAGTAGAGGACCTGAGGAGGCTTCTTCAGGGTTTGGTCGGCGTAAAGAAGCTCCTCCAACTGGGGCTCGGCCGCGGCGGCCTCGACGACTGGTGCCGGAGACATTTCGGAGCCAAGTTTGGAGGATTGGGTTTTCGTTTTCGGAGAAGAAAGATAACAACACTAAGATGTGCCACTTTATCTTTGCTGCTAATGCTATTATAGGGTAAGGTTTTTCTTTCTGTCACCGCAAGGGTTTATAATGGGCCTATTGGGCCTATGTGGAGCCCAATTAATTGGGCCAACCATTTTTGTTTGATCTTGGACTGAAAAACTTTAGCCCAATTAGTTTGGGTAGCCCATTTAAGAAAGTTCTTTTTTTTTTAATATCGTTTTAAATTTGGTTTTTTAATTCTATTAATCTTTTAACCATGTTCACATTTGTACTTTGGGTTTTTTTTTTCTTTTTTTTCACTTTGATCTATAAACTTTAATTTTTCATACATTTTGGTCCTTAAAGCTATTTGTGATCTATTTTTAACAGTTTTGAAACATGCAATGAAGTTGCTACAACTAAAAAACAACTAATTTTTTAAAATTAGACAATCTTGCAAGACTCTGCATGTCGTACCGAGGCACATTTCAAAACCGCTAAAAATTAGACAAAATGTGAAATAAAGTAAATAACCCTTTATTTTTATTTTTTTTAGGTCAAATATTGAAAATAAAGGTAGAATAAAACCAATTTGGGTAAAGCGAAAGATTATAACCTTTTACACAACTTATGGGAAATCTGACTGATGCAAATTAGTGATAGAAGTAGGACCTACAAAACTTCCTCTATTTTTAACAACAACAAAAAATACAAACTTTCCTCTATGCTCTCATGATCTTTAGAAACTTTATACATATAGTACAAACACAACAAGATTGAAAGAAAATTTTGAATGATAGAGCGGTAGATACTATATTAAGTCCACTTATGGCGGATCCACTAAGACATCCATACTTCTTAAACAAAAAAAATCCTTCAAAACTATAATTTTCTGAAAACCAGGGAAAAAAAGTCTGCATCTAATTTTTATATACAAAACATATTCATTTTCAAATTCAATCAAAACATAGTAATCAATTAGAAACTAATTGTGGCTCTGCCATCAAAGAGACAAGCATGTCATCCTAAGTCCTAACTAGGGAACAGATCCAAAAAATGACCCCAAAAATGGCATCACCCCATGAAAGCAAAGTGGCTTAAAGTCAGTATTTCAAAATAATTCCCTCCAAAAACAAGAAGAATCCCCTTCGGACTTAACTTTCAGTACCCAATTTCTCTGGCATCACACCATGAAAGACCACCATTTTATCTGCAGCAATCTTCAACATCGAACCTCCGCTTGCAGTTTCTTCAAAACCCTTTGGGAGTCCCAGTAGCCATTGTTTTTCAAAGCATGGCAATGTGATTGCTCTTTCCAAAACTGGCACGGAGCAGCTGAATCGCAGACATAGCAGTAGCACTGCAATCAAAAAAAAAAAATATATATATATATATATATCTAAGTTTAGCTTTCATGGCATTGATAAACATAATTTTTTTGAAGTGGAACTCTTAGTATACCAGCTCACAGTAGCTTTCATGGGGTGTTGTTTCAAAGGAAAATTTCTGACAGAGATGCCTTGGATGTGGGTAATCTCTACAAGCCACCACCACCTGAACAAACATCAATTTACAAACCAAACTATGATTAGTTTTTCCAAGATTGATAATATTAGGAGAAATTAACCAAACCCTTTTCTAAAGTTTGAAACTTTGAAATGCAGATTATATAAAAAAAATGCAATTCATTGCCACCCAGTAACAAGTAAAGCATTACAGTCAAAGAAAATCAACAATATTTTGAACTAAGGCATAAACAAACAAATTTTAAATATTAATTAAGTCTAATTTCAGCCATAAACAAACAAATTTTGAATATTAATTAAGTCTATTTACATTTATGTCTAACCCCAAAAGGCCCGAACAAACAATTATTTTTACGGTTTATGCAAAACCCCGAATCTTAAAAAAATTCGAACTTAACTTCCTTCACACGCACATTTTTCACAGCACAGAAAAAATAAAAAGAGAGCAATTTGGTTTTTGGGTAAAGTAAGATTGAAACCTGGCCTTTTACAGCAACAATGGCGAGGTCAGTATCAAAATCAACATCATCATCAGTAGCGGTTGAGACATAGACCTTGGAGATATCAGGCGGCTCAAAAGGGTCGAAATCTAAGATAAAACAATCCTCGGTTTCTTCGAAACGTTTCACGTCGGCGTTTTTCTTGAGACAGAGAATGTGTCTGATTGGACTCACTTCTTCTTCATCCGACAAAGAAGCCGAAGAAGAACAACTTTTTTGAATCATCCTTTTCTCCTCCTCGTACGAAGACGATAATTTTTCGATCGTCTCCGACTTGTCGTTTTCGGCCATTGCACTCTCTCTTCTAGTTCTACTGCGTTTTCCCAATCTATTACCACCGAGATTTTGAATCGGTTTTTGTTTCCTTTTCCTCGGATTTCCAATACATGTTTTTGGCCAAGTTTTTTCACCCAAGAAAAATTAAATTAAATGAAATCAATGTCCTTTCAGACCCGTTGCATTCTTTGCCCGTTGTGATAACTTTTAGTTTATTAAAATAATATTAAATTTGAAATAAGAATAAAAACAAAGAATTCAAATTTTTTGACTTATTTATCAATTTAATAACTATATTAATTTTGTCCCTTATTAACAAATTGACTTATTTATCATTACTTTTGAAGTTTTAAACCACATATAAAGGATGTAAATGAGATATAAATTTTATAAAAGTATTATAATTAAAATTTTTGTATTAATTTATATTTTAATTTTCAGAAAATATAAATAATTTATTTATTGTTAACTTCAGAGATTTAATATATATAGCATATATTAAATTATCTAACCAACAAATTAAATTACATAAAGTTTTAAAAACAAAAGAAAATTGGAACATTTGCATCTAAATTTTATAGGAATTGGCACTTTGCGTTCTAAATTTTTTTGTGTCACTTTACATTTTAAACTATCAAAATTTTAGTACCGTGCATTTTCTATTTATTTTTTCTCACAGTGTAAAAAAAAAAAAAAAAAAAAAAAGAAGTGAATAAGCATATCAAGGCCTATAAATCAAGTCTCTAACAAAAGAAAAATTCATAATTTTAAATATTCATTAAGGCGAGAATGATCAAATTAAAATGAAATATCAATCTATGTAATCGGAAACTCATTAGATGATTCATAAATATAAAAATGTATCTTTATCAGCATTGTGATCAATTTATCACCTAAAAATGCTAGATGAGTTGGTAAAAGTCTCAATCTTTTGCCAAAAAAACTATAATTCGAATTCTCTCATCGTCTGAATCATAACCTTAATCTGTCATACTGATCTAAACTTAATAACAAAATGTAGAATAGCATATTAGTTGACATCAGACGGATACACTAACCTCTATCCTTCCAACTCTTTTTACAAAACGTACTTATTTCAAATTCAATAGAAACATAGTAATCAATTTGAAACCAAGTGTGGCTCTGCTATGGAAGAGACAGGCCTATGAGTCCTAACTAGTTACATAGAACAGATACAAAAAGTGACCCTAAAATGAGAGATTCTTCAATGGGACAGAGGTATAGGATACCCTCTCACTTACAGACAGACTCTATATTGTAAATTTTACAAACCATTGAAATTTTTCCTCATCACCCCAAATCAGCCCAGTGACTTAAAGTTAGTGTTTGAAAATATTTCCCCCTCCCAGAAAATAATGAACCCCCTTCAGACTTCACTTTCAGCACCCTATTCCTCTAGCATCACACTATGAAAAGCCACCATTTAGCTGCAGCAATCTTCATCATCGAATTACCGCTTGCTGTTTCTTCAAAACCCTTAGGGAGTCCCAGTGGCCATTGTTTTTAAAAGCATGGCAATGTAATTGCTCTTTCCAAAACTGGCATGGAGCAGCTGAATCGCAGACATAGCAATAGCACTGCAATCAACCAAAAAAAATTAATAAAATTCAAAACTTTATATATCTACAAAATAAACATAAATTTGTTGAAGTGAAAATCTTAGTATACCAGCTCACAGTAGCTTTCATGGGGTGTTGTTTCAAAGGGAAATTTCTGACAGAGATGCCTTGGATGTGGGTAATCTCTACAAGCCACCACCACCTGAACAAACATCAATTTTCAAACCAAACTAAGATTAGCTTCTCTAAGATATTAGGAGAAATTTAACCAAACCCTTTTCTAAAGTTTGAAACTTTGAAATGCAGATTATGTTTAAAATACAATTCATTGCCACCCAGTAACTCAGTAAAGCATTACAATTAAGACTATACCAAAACATTAAAAGTTTATGTTTCAGTTTTCTCTAGCCCCAAATGAACAAAATTTCTTAGGGTTTATGCAAAACCCCGAATCTTAAATAATATTCAAACTAAGCTTCATTCACACACATTTTTCACAGCACAGAAAAAATAAAAAATAAAACGAGAACAATTTGGTTTGGGTAAAGTAAGGTTGAAACCTGGCCTTTTTCAGCAACAATGGTGAGGTCAGGATCAAAATCATCATCATCAGTAGCGGTTGAGAGAGAGACCTTGGAAATATCAGGCGACTCATAGGGGTCGAAATCTAAGATAAAACAATCATCTGTTTCTTCGAAACGTTTCACGTCGGCGTTGTTCTTGACACAGAGTATTTGTCTGATTGGACTCTCATCTTCTTCCTCCAACAGAGAAGCCGTAGAAGAACAAGTATTCTGAATTACCATTCTCTCCTTCTCGCACGACGGCGATAATGTTTCAATCGTCTCCGACTTGTCGTTTTCCGCCATTGCACTCTCTCTTCTGCTATGTTTTCCCGATCTGTTATCACCGACACTTTGAATCGGTTTTTCTCCATTTTGGTCAACTTGACTCGGTTTTTCTCTGTTTTGCCAAACTAGAATCGGATTTTCTCTTTTTCGCCAAACTTGAAACGGATTTTGATAAACTTGGATCGGTTTTTGTTTCATTTTACTCGGATCTCCAATACATGTATTGGCCATTTTTTTTTTTTGACAGAGATGCCTTGGATGTGGGTAATCTCTACAAGCCACCACCACCTGAACAAACATCAATTTTCAAACCAAACTAAGATTAGCTTCTCTAAGATATTAGGAGAAATTTAACCAAACCCTTTTCTAAAGTTTGAAACTTTGAAATGCAGATTATGTTTAAAATACAATTCATTGCCACCCAGTAACTCAGTAAAGCATTACAATTAAGACTATACCAAAACATTAATAAGTTTATCTTTCAGTTTTCTCTAGCCCCAAATGAACAAAATTTCTTAGGGTTTATGCAAAACCCCGAATCTTAAATAATATTCAAACTTAGCTTCCTTCACACGCATTTTTCACAGCACAGAAAAAATAAAAAATAAAACGAGAACAATTTGGTTTTTGGGTAAAGTAAGGTTGAAACCTGGCCTCTTTCAGCAACAATGGTGAGGTCAGGATCAAAATCATCATCATCAGTAGCGGTTGAGAGAGAGACCTTGGAAATATCAGGCGGCTCGTAGGGGTCGAAATCTAAGATAAAACAATCATCGGTTTCTTCGAAACGTTTCACGTCGGCGCTTTTCTTGACACAGAGTATTTGTCTGATTGGACTCTCATCTTCTTCCTCCAACAGAGAAGCCGTAGAAGAACAAGTATTCTGAATTACCGTTCTCTCCTTCTCGCACGACGGCGATAATGTTTCAATCGTCTCCGACTTGTCGTTTTCCGCCATTGCACTCTCTCTTCTGCTGTGTTTTCCCGATCTGTTATCACCGACACTTTGAATCGGTTTTTCTCCATTTTGGTAAACTTGAATCGGTTTTTCTCTTTTTTGCCAAACTTGAATCGGATTTTCTCTTTTTTGGTAAACTTGAATCGGTTTTTCTGTTTTTTGGCAAACTTGAATCGGTTTTTCTCTTTTTTGCCAAACTTGAATCGGTTTTTGTTTCATTTTACTCGGATCTCCAATACATGTATTGGCCATGTTTTCTCACCAAGAAAACAATACAAATGCAATAATTCTCCTTTCAGATCCCTTACATGCTTTGCCGGTTCTGAGACCTTTTACTTTAGGGCTTTTGGCAAAATAATATTAAATCTTAAATAAGAATCAAAAACAAAAAAGTTTTTTACTTATTTATCATTGCTTAAAAAGTTTTAGACCATATATAAGTGATCTACATGAGATATAAATTTTATAAAAGTATGTTAATTGACAATTTTATATTTACATTTTAATTTCCAGAAAAATATGAATAATTTAATTATTGTTAACTTGAGAGGTTTAATATATATAGCCTCTATTAAATTATCTAACCAACAAATTAAATTACATAAAGTATAAAAACAAAGGATATTAGCTTGTTTTGCATCCGAATTTATCAAAGTTGGCACATTGCATTCTAATTATTTTTCTAGTATTTTGCTCTTTGAACTAGCAAAATATTAACAATGTGGATCTCTGTTTATTTTTATTTACGGAACCAATCATGTGTTGCTCACGAAATGGATAATATTAAATGAAAAATGATCAAATCATGATGAAACATCCATTGATATAATCAAAAACTCATTCGGTTATTTGTAGATATAAGCATAGATCCATTTCCAATAATCATTCCTTACAAATTGAAATTGATTAATCTTCCAAAAATGTATTTTTGTTTGAGTTCAAAATACAACAATGTATATACAAAAAAGGTGGAGCTGAAATCAAAAGTTGTAAACTCCCAAAGCAACAAGAAAAACAACAATATTTTCATGTCTTGCCCATGATGACCAAGTGAGGCAGAGGTTTCTTCGAATTGGAGGTTGAAAACTTGAAGGTCAGATGAGGGTGAACTCAAGGCTTTGTGCTTCCATAGCAATATAGCATAAAGCCTGAGTTTGTAAAGCTTCAGATTCAGAGTGCCTTGCATCACTTTATATAACTTTTTTTTCTTTTTTTTCTTTTTTTTCTTTTTTATTAATAGATTTTGACTAACAATAGGATCCATTTGTAATATTTTTAGAATCACGGAGTCTAGTATGAAATTAAACTAAATTTGAGAAGTATTTATGAAACTAACCTATCCTGTGATCTATTACCACCAATAATTTGAATCGGTTTTTGTTTCCTTTTACTTGGATTTCCAAACATGTTCTGGCCATGCTTTTTTCACCCAAAAAAAATGAAATGCAATCATATTCCCTATCTAATTAATAATAATAATTTATCAAAATAGTAATTAATAATAATACTATTTACCCAAAAAAAATTATGATACTCCTATTAAAAATAAACTAGAAATCATATTCAATTTCTACAATTTCCCCTTAAAGAATTTGCTACTTTTTCCCATTTTTATTGTATTATTAATTGATGCAAATTTGCTAATGGTGCTGTGTTGGGTTGGAACTGGTGTTTAAATGGACCTCAGAACATAAGACTGGTAATATAGCCCACCAAGAAACATTGAGGAATGGGCCTAATAATAAAGCCCCTCTGATTTGGTGTAGAAGTTTTTCTTTAGCCCAGCTTGAAATTGGTTTCTATAGTTGGGCCTTATGTGGGCTTTATTTTGAGGTCCACACCATAGTAGATTGTTCGTGGCCCATCTCAATTTATGTATAGAAGAATTTAAGTAATTATTATTTGGTTAAAATAAAATTACAAAAAAATCTGAAAGTTAATGGTTGGATTAGAGGAGCTTGATTATACTTAAATGGAGTTGATCATAGAAAACCAAGTCAATCTCATGATGATTATTGAATCATCAACCACTTCTAAATTTATAATTAATTACTTCGTTCATGATTAAGACTATTGAATTATTACTTCATTGAAAAAGATTCTTTCAATGGAGAAAAACTTGTTGGCCTCGCATAAGTGATATAAATTTAACCGGGTATAATTATCTACAATATTACACACTAATAAAATAAAATATATAGACTATATAAAATATTTATTAAATATATGCTAATAAATAATTTTTTTTGTACCATATGACCTATAAAGTTGTACATAAGTTTTTTTTCATAAATAATCTTATATTTTACTGTTACTTCCTCTTCTGCTTCTAACCAGATTTTTATTATTATTATTCATAGAGTTGAAGATCATACTTCTAGCTGGAAAAATAATTAAGTAAAAAAAAAAACTTGGAATAATGTTGCAAGGCTTATAAGTTAATGAAAAAGGGCATAAAATAAACAATAATAGAATCACTATTCCAACGTGATCAAAATAATCCTGATCGTTGAAAACTAGAACCTATATATCAAAA
Source organism: Ochetophila trinervis (assembly GCA_003254975.1). NCBI lineage: Eukaryota > Viridiplantae > Streptophyta > Magnoliopsida > Rosales > Rhamnaceae > Ochetophila > Ochetophila trinervis. Next base: position 1,784 of record QANX01006437.1, on the reverse strand, counting down.
ATTGATAATTTAGATTATTCAATACATTGTAAAATTTAAAACTGCCTCGTCGGACCAAGTTTAGGGGGTGGTTGATGCAGAAAGTACTTTAGAACCTTAGGCTTAAAATAATACCAATACCAAACTTTTGGACAATTCCAAATTGCAAAATTTTCTATTGCTAGATACTCCAATTGAAAGATTAACTATATCTTAAAATTTAAATACAGTTTTGTATTTATTTGGTAGCACGTCCTGCTTACCTAAACAATAAAATAAAATACCCATTTTGGCTGTGCAAGCCAATAGGTATATATATAAGACGTTGTTTTATATAGTTCGGTACAAAAAATTAATAGATAAACATCCCACTCATATCATAAGAATACAAGACCAAAATGATTTGATCAATTAATTGGAGGCATATTCAGAAAGTTGACAAATTCAGAGCCATTCTGATTTGATCAATATATTTTCCTGGAAAATAAACAGTAGAGGGAGCTGATGAAAAAAGTTGGTGAATCTTTTTGAATGTGTTTGGGTACGTCTTTTGAAATTTCTTGGAGATTTATAATTTGGAGAAGCAAACAACAATATTCATTATTCCATAAGGATTAGGTGGGGTTGACTTGTTTTGGGTTGAACTTTTTTAAATGTATAATTCAATTTTAATTCTAATTTTTAAAATTTTAAATTTACAATAATATTGAATATGTTATCAAAATTGAAAATTTTAAAATTAAAATATGATATTATTAATTTTCAATATATATATTTGAACTTTTTTTTTTACAAAAAAAAAGTAAGGTTATTAATACCGAAAGTAACTGAATTATGTCGGATTTTACAAACGAGTACTCCAACTTTTTTTTGTTTTTGCATTTTAGTACATAAACTTGCAAAAGTGTTTCACCATTAGTATCTACGTCATTTTTCGTCCAAAAATCCGGTTAAATGCACGTGTGTTCACGTGATGAACAGTAATTTATGTTTTTTTAGTAATTTAACTAAATTTTTGTGATGAACAGTAAATTAAAAAAAACAAATTGATTAATTTTTTAAAAAATTTTCAGAGAAAATTTGTATTTTTTCATATTATATTTTGTTGTGCAATTCAAAATGTTATAATATTGTATAATTAAATTGAGAAAATAATTATAATTTTCACAAAAAAATTTCAAAGCCCATGCAAATTGAAGTTTGAGTTGAATTTTAATTTATGATATTTTTTACAAAATTGACCATTGGACTTCATCGGGAATGAAAAGACGAAACCAACAGGACAAATTTCGCTGAAAATAGTGGTCAAATCATAAGATTTCAACTGCCAAAACAACCGGGTCACGCGATCCGGTTCAGTAAAACGGATCGACTCACAACCCGTTTCAAAGTTGGGGATGATCCAAAATTGCGCCGTTTTTGTGAGATCAAAACGATGTCATTTTATTAATATTAGTTTTATATAATAAAAAAAGAAGCAAAACGATGTCGTTTTGATCTCACAAAAAGGCACCGTTTTGGGTCGTCTCCAACCTTGAGACGAGTTGTGGGTCGACTCGTTTCACTGAACCTGGTGGCGCAACCGGGTTATTTTGCCCGTCGGAATCTATTTTTGGCAAAATTTATCCTGTTAGTTTTGTTTCTTTATTTCCGACGAAGTTCAATGGTCAATTTTTTATAGAAACTACCATAAATTGAAACTCAACTCAAACTTTAATTTGCACTGGTTCTTAAGTTTTTTGTAAAAAATCTAATTATTTTCTCAATTTAATCATACCATATTCGAACATTTTGAATCACACAAT
>QANX01006429.1:27195-40896 GCA_003254975.1 Ochetophila trinervis | reverse complement strand
ATACATAATAGTTCACACACACACACACACATATATATGTTTGGACCATATATTAATTTTTTTAAATTAATATTTAATTTAGTCAAGTATTATTTTGAATTTAAAAGTAATATAGCTTTGTCCTATATTATTTGGAGATAAAAATGCATTAGAAATATACAAATATAAATGGGTGCTTTAGAAAATAAAATTGACATTAGTCCCACATCAGAAGCACAAAGAGTTGTTAAGCCAGCTCTTCTTATATAAATTGAAGTTTCATCAACATTGCAAAGGATCCCTCGATCAACACATAACTACAACATAGACTACTTAGTTAATTCTCGTTAGAATTTACTTTAGCTAGTCAACTGTTCTTAGTGTGTTCTTAGTTGAAATTTCATTTTAAAGTCATTTGATCATAAAGGCATTTGTAACATTTTAATTATATTGTTCTCCATAATTAATACAATCGTTTGAGTAGTTTGATTTAATTGGCGCATTTATTTTAACTGTTATAGGTTTGAAGTGGCACACTTGTGTACTAGGAGATGACATATAGTTGATATTTATTTCAACATATCTTTTTGGCACACCTAGTGGGACTACCAATTTCGACTGAGGATATGGTGCAAACTCGCTTAAAGACTCAGGAATCTGACACCCAAAGAAGCATTAGCAGCTGAAACGTGTCGAATGAAGATGGTCAAGAAGTGGAGACCAGTAAGACTCCAGATGCAACGGATGTTTCCATCAAGGAGTCGATTTGTGAACTATCCAGCTGAGGGAGAATCACTGGAATATGGAGACATTCCAAGAGACCCAACAACAGATGTTGCAAGGCATCATTGAATTGTTGCGCCAGTAGATGCATATGACCCAAGCTGCGTTGAGTGGCACAAGGCCGACTAATGGCCAAGAGAAACAACAGATACATGCCTTTTAGGCCATACCCAATGGCAATAAGCCAATGACTGAGAAACAGGCCTTTCAGGCCGGGTCTAATGGAAATGATGGAATGATGCTGAAACTGCATGTCCAAGCTTACATTCCCTTACTGGCCAAGAACCATGTTCATGCTGTGGGGCATGTTGACAACCAAGACCAGAACATGAAAGGTGGTCAGGAAGAGCAGATGATGCAAGTTTTTCAGGCTGTACCCAACGTAAATGGAGGAAGAGTGGACGTCCAGCCATATGTTAACTTGCCAGATCAGAACCAGATTCATGGTGGGGGGCATGTGGAGCACCTTGGACAAAACTTTAGGAATGGACACTATGAGGCTCATGCCTATCAGGAAGACTTCCACGCGCCGGCACAACGAAATTAACAAAATTGGATGAACAACAACTAAGGCATGGATCAACTGGCCGTCGAGGCCATCATCCAAAAGATGATAGGTCATGCATTTAGAAGAACTGGATGCCCGTCTTATAGGAGGCCTTACCCCAACATTGTCGACCTGATTAAATTTCCTAGGAGATTCAGGTTTCCTGACTTCACTCTATTTTATGGAGAAGAAAAACAATCCATTGTGGAACACATATACCACTTCACTATCCAATGCAGAGAAGCAGCAACCAATGATTTTCTAAAGCTGCGACTGTTTGCTAATTCTTTGACAGGTCCAACTTTCACTTGGTACATTAATTTGCAGCCAAACTTGATCTATAGCTGGCAAGAATTTGAGCAGAAATTCCAAGAGCAATTCTATAGGATTGAGCCAGAGATGTTTATGGCTGACTTATCACTTTTTGCGATAGATGAAAGGAGAGTCGGTATAAATGTTCATACGTCGATTCAAAAAAGCGAGGATAAGATGTCACTTGGACATACCAAAAAAGGAGTTCGTCAAAGTAGCACAGGGAGACTAAGCTACAAGCTTCGAAAAAAGTTTGAGGGGACGAAATTTCATGACTTGTTCTAGTTGGTCTTTTGAGCCATTCGGTATAAAGGCATCTTGAAGGAGGAGTACCAGATGAAGAACTGGCTCAGAGGGTCATATTATATGGATCCAAATACTGAAATTCACTTGGTAGAGGTTGACGACCAAGAAAGTATTGAATAAGCAGTTGAAATTAATGTGGCCGAAGTAGTGGCCATCCATCCACACATTCGTAAAGCTTTGGATACACCGACAAAGAACCAAAAAGCTCTTCAACTAGTAATGGACACGAAGGTGAATCGGATTGAATTGAAAAAGGTCTACAGTTTTGACATCTCAAAAGCTTATAAGATTTTTTATCATCTACTGGCCAACAAGGTAATTAAATTACATGATAGTCATATCTTGCTTATAGCTGAAGAGATGAAGAAGAAGTCATACTGCTAATGGCATGGCATGTGGTCGCATTAGACTGTCAATTGCGTGGTCTTCAGAAATGCTATACATGTGATGATTGACAAAAGGTAGTTAAAGTTCCCAAAAAAATGAAAAGAGATAATGCAAGTGGACAATAACCATTTCCCATCGGCCGAAGTGAACATTGTTTTCAACTAACATCTTAGACTTAATGAAACCCAGGATCAAGATAGACTTCAGACAAACATCAGACGGATGATAATGGAAAATGGAAATCAAGCTTAGAGAGAAGTATTTGGCCCAAAAGGTCGAATGACTCGTTAAGCTGCTTAGTACCCAATGTAGGCATGAGGCTAAAGAGGAAATAAATAGGTGTATTCCAAGATGTCAGAATATGTCCAAGCCACAGATGAAAATTTAAAGCCAACAATCAATATTCCAGAGCTTAGGTCCAAATATGCAGGACAGATGTGGAGAGCAGAACAGTTGATGCCAAGGGGATCAAATCGAGCTGATAATCCATGTCATATTTTTAGGAACTGCCGGACAAGATTGATTTGGCAAAAGATCGACAAGTCAAGGACTTTTAAGCCACCTGCTATGGAGGTAGATAATTGGTATGGTGCAGGATATAAGTCCTATCAACAACTTACCAAGATCCAGAAAAGGCAGATGCAGCACCAGCATGCCAAAAATTGGACAATAATTGCAGCTCCATCGGAGAAGAAAAATGATGGTGTCATGCCAAATAAGTTGGAGTCATATCTTGATGACCTGGATGGAATACTTGAGTTCGCAATTTATCTGGAGTTCCAAATGGGAAGAAACCCACAAAGATATGGATCAAAAGGCAAAGTGCAAAACTCTAGTCGTGCTTGAAGGACATTGACAACAATTCAGTAGAAGAAAACATGGTTTTTTCTTTAGTCATCAAGCCATCCACGATCTAATTTGGAACCATGGATGAGGTGATAGTCAACATAGTTGTCGTCTTGCCTTTGTCATTTGGATCCCAATTTCAGCTGTCATGATAGAATAAGAATATCGTCTAGTAGAAGTCATGATCTAAAAGAAATTTGGACACAGTGTAAGATGTCAAATCAAATGATGGAGGATATGATACTGGGGGCAATGCCCTGCAAATGTAACATCAATAAGTCAGGAAAAAAATTAGGCCGAAAATGTATATAGCCATTCACAATAATATTAGTTGGCTAATTCATGTCGCTTTTAAGGCCGAGTAGAAGAACTCGACTAAAGGCCAAAATCCACTGTTAACCTACTCAAATATATGTAATATATAGGTATAACAAAAAGTAAGTAAGTTGAAAGACCGCTAGCCCATTAAACTTAAAAGGACTGCCGCACCGGGATGATTTGATATAAGGTTGAATTCATTGCTTTCATAAATCAGCTGGATGCAGTTGAGTTGTGATCGCAGTGTAAGAAGCTAGAGTAGGAAAATAAAGTCCAAGAAAATAATCAGCATCATGAAATATGTCGTAGAGAAGATCTATGTCGTCAGAAATAATGAAATATGTCAAGGGACACAAACAAGACACGCCGATAATATCCAATAGACGCGTCGGACAAGCCAAACATATCAAGTAGACAAATGAGACTAGTATGTTAAGGATGCAATGCCTATAAGTTTAAAAGTCAATAATAGAGCCAAGGAAGAGCAAGCCAAACACCATAGAGGTACCAGTGGCAATAGCTTTGGCTGTGAGAATAATCCTTGTCACCTATATTAAAAATACAAAACTTTCAAGTACTTCCAAGAGCCGCAACACTAATAACCTAGATAATCCAACGATGAAATTCAAAGTAGATTGTGTCCGCATGATCATAGATGGATCCAAATATCTACAGAGAGAACAAATTCGGCTGAGTGAGTATTGAGTTGGGTCATTGTGCATCAAATTTTGATCTTTTTTTTTGAGTTTGTCTTCAAACCCGTGAGTAAAATGAATGGATTCGTATTTGTGTATTTAAATGAGTGTGTATATGGGCACTCAAAGAAACGTTATTTTAATGGTAGATAACAAAGTGAAGCATTGCAAAAGTTTTTCTTTTTTTAAAAAAGAAAAAGAAAAGAAAAAGAAAAAAGAAAAAAAAAGGGTTTTATCAGAGGACAAGGAGTGGAGAATAAGAGATCCAATTGAAAGGTTTGGTGCGAAATAGGCCTTAAGCTTATCCATATATATATATATATATGTATTAATGTGGTTGGATGTACATATGTAAATAGAATTACATGCAGAGGCACACTTATCCATATTAGTGAACATTATGTACGGGTGAGATTGAAGAAAAAAAGAAGGAGGTGGTGGGTATGCAACTATAACATGTGTTGCAAAGTGGTGAAACGTGACAATCATATATAAATGTTCCAAAGGCATTCTAAACGTGGCTTATGAGAAGCATGTACCATGCATAAATTGAAGCCATTAAGTATGGAATTCATTTGGATTCAATGCTCACCGATTTTGAAAGAAATCTCTAATAAATTTATGCCAAGAGTATGATAAATTAGAAACGTACTTGAGATACCCAAGTATTTGGTTGAGAAGAATATCAGCTGTTGCAGATAGGTCGGCTCACTAGTAGAGGTTATATATTGCCGCATCAAAATAATTCATGGAGAAAGCATATTCAGTTAGTTCAATTCATGCCAAGACTTAAATTAATTGATGATTCAGACATATACAACTTGGTCTTCCTACAAGGACCGTGAGAAAGTAGAACGCCAAGGCAGAGAAAAGGAAGACCGATTGCAATAAGAACCTGTCAATAATCAGCACATATAAATGGCTACTACAAGGGCGTGTGTGAGATTTTTAATGGGCCCTATACAGCCATTTGTTGCAAGAATGAATTGACATGAACGAACTCTTTCATGTATGTTTATCTCCATATAGTGCTTCATCGTCATCAAGAGACTTTGATTCTAATAATAAATAAATAAAAGGGTTGAATATGGAGTAAAGGTACAGCACCTTACGTGGTCTTGAAGTGAAGCTCAAGCAATTTACCATTTGCCACTTCTTTATCTGCAATACTTTAGCATTTGTGAAGATCTCAAATTCAGTCAAGTTTTACCTTTGGGCTCTGCTTGTTAGGTCATATGAGCTAGACAAGAACTTACTTCATTGCATTGATGTTCGTGACAGAAAGCTGCTGATTTGAGTTCAATTGATGCAATGATAGAGAAGACCGAATAAAAAATTACCATGCACAACAAAGAAATATATATATATATACGGTGCCACTAAGGCACCCGATCGGGTTCCCTTAAGGAACCCGAAAACACGGAGACAATGTTAACGCCTCGGTCAAGCCTCGGTCAAAATAGATTTTAGCTGCTGTCATAATTGGGGGGGGGGGGGGGGGGGNGGGGGGGGGGGGGGGGGGGAATGGCAAAACGCACCGTTTGATTTACAAATTCAAAATGTTGAAAATGTCGGGCTCATTCACTCTTGCCAATTTGAAGAAGTTTCGCAATTTCCCCTTGTACATCAAACCAGAAGAAGCTTCGCCATTTACTCCGACCATCTCCGCGGTCAACCAGTCGGCCTTACTCTAAGAACCTCCAGCTCGGCTTTCCAGTCTGCGGAGAGCATGAAGCCATCTGCGGCGAACGCAACACCCCTGTACATCAAACCAGAGGAAAACGGGCTTCCTCCGGGCTTACTTTGGCCACCTCTGCTACCAACTAGTCGGCCTTACTCCGGGAACTTCCAGTTCGACTTTCCAGTTGGCGGCGAGCATGAAGCCATGTTTCGAATCCATATTGGTATTTTTTTTTTGGTGTGAATAATTGTGTTTTATTAGAAAAAATGGATTCGGAAAATAAAACCCAAAGTCTCAGATTTTCCATCTAAATTTAGGTCTCTATCTTAATTTTTTTTTTATAATTTATTATGGCCCTTTGATTATGAATATGGAAGTATTGGGAAGTATGTGAAGTGAAAGAGTGATGAATTTATGTGATGCCAAGTGAAATATGTTTGATTTCAAATTCTCATATTGATATGTGATCTGCAGAACCCAACTAAAAGATTGGGGTTTCAGTAGTAGTTGGTTTTTGATGGATGATGTTTAAGACAATTGACTCCATGAGTTGAGGTCAAATGAGAATGTCTTTTTTTTTTTTTTTGGGTGAATAGTGAGAATGTAGTTGGTTCATATATTGTAATCCCCAAATATGTTAATTGGGTCATATGCATATGATATTTTTATCCATTAGGTGCTATTACTTCCACGAGTATGTCCAATAGAATCTAACACATACATAATTCTGAAGTTGCATTCATTTTAATTAAACATTGGTCCAATTTAACTGGATGTGGTTGAGTTTCATGTTACAAGTTTTATCAGCTTGAGTAACTTTTGAATTTCTGAATCAGCAAATCGAGCTATGGAAGTGATTGAGATGTGGAAAGTATGGCAGAAAGAGCTAGAACTCAATCACAGGCTTAAAGGCAAGTTCAGGGAAGAAAGCATCCTTTGGAAAGGTCCATCTTTGTTGTACATGGTTATGCGTCCTCTAGCCTTTGGTCTTTTGTGGAGTCGGTCACAACAATTGTCGTCAAGGATGAACTGTTATATTTAAGAAATTGTCTTCATTGAAAAACAAGCAAACATTCCAGCAAAGGCATTTTGTGCACCTTCATTGTATTTCTGGCAATAAACATAAACTAGTTCACTCACATGATTATGCAATTCTAAATACAAAAGCTTTCTTAAATCTTAACATCCAAAACAAGGAAAGGTGTCTTTACAATAGGTAACAAATGCTATGTATCTTACACATTAACCACCAGTGCTACAACTCTACTACACTTCTTGATATCAGACTAGATCCAAATACAACAAGTGTAACATGATTGAAACAAATACAACAGTTTTTTGTAGTTCTATATACTGATTCATCTTTTTAAATAGAGGCCAGTGTCATGAATCCTCGAAATGATGATCAGTCTCATCAAAGTTCTCCTCCTACATAAGACAAAACTAACATCAGTTACATGAACATAGATGAGATATTTTGGAAGAAAACAAACAATGCCAATGCCAAAGCCTAAGTACCAACACTTCAATCCATTAATAAGGGAAACAAAAGTGAAGACCAGACTAGACATTGTCATGCACCAAAGTTTCATGATTTGTTATGCACCAAAGTTTCATGATCTTAATAATTATAATTCTGGATTCATATCATTCCCATTACCAATCAAAAAGAAAAAGTCCTACTCCTAATTAAAATTTGGGTTATAAAAGTTCAATCAATATGCTATTTTAGAAAGATAATGATGCATTTCAAAATGCAAATACTGATAAGTTTCATGGTCTAACAATCAAGAAAAATAATATACAATTAAGAAGCTACTTTTAAATGCATACAAAAACTTCAATTAAAAATACCCTAATCCCCCATTGTTTCCTTAAGAAATTCATTCTTAACTCTATGATTTCTTACAATAGATACAATAGCTGCATATTTCTTACAATAGATACAATAGCTGCAAGAATAGTCAAAGTTTACAAATGAACATGATATCAACAATGTAAAGCTGGTAAATTTATTCAAGAAGGCTAACTAACAAGTTCTTAACAAAAATTGGGCACGGGATGAGACTTCATATCTAGGCCACGAACTGTTTGTCTCCCAGCAACAACAAGATAAAACAAGGACATGAATTCAAAGCTAAAACCCGGAAATCAAACATAATAATCACATGGTTAACCAAAGTTAAACAAACAACTAGACACTGAAATACAACAGAAGAGCATATATTTCATCACAAAGAGCAAGACTTCTAGAATTTTCCAAGAAAGGATGTAAGACAATGAAGAAATGATTCTACCGAGGCACGAAAATCACACAGAAACCAACAAAGTACTAAAAACCCATAACAAAAACATCAAAATCAACCTTTCAAATACTAATACTGTTATGTTTGGTTACTAGAGAAATCCAACGGCATAAAGGGCAAAAGATTGAAAATCCAACTAGTAAAACGATTTCAAATTTTCAAGCAATCCCATTTTATACCCATCCACAGACAAATAGATTAACTAAATAAAAAAAAGAGCAAAGAGAAGAAGAAGTTGTTACTGGATCCATGGTCCAGAGGAAGCCTTCAGTGTTGCCATCGCCGCAGATGGCTTCTGGCGTCGCTGCCGCTGGTGCAGACGAACCCGAGGAGTAACGCCGCCGACTGGTGCAGTTAAAGCCTTGGTGCAGAGGAAGCCCGTGCTGGAGCCTTCGGTTGCTCCTAGCTTCGCCTCAGATTGATGCAGAGGAACAGGAAAGTCGACTGGTGGCCGGAGGTGACCGGAGTAAGGTCTAGTGGTGGTTGCGTTTGGTGATCTCTCAGTACCGATGGCTACTGCTTTTGAGCTTCTCCTCCCACGAACCTTCAAAGCTTCGGTTTGAGCCCGAGCCTTAAAACTTTTGAAAATAAAAAAATGGTACGTTTTGATTATTTGCCCCAATTTTGACTGAGGCTCCGTCTTTAATTTTCACAACGCCGTGTCTTCGGTCTTGCTAAAGAACCAAAATTTGAATGCCTTAGTAAGGCTATATATATATAAAGTGGTGACTGGAGGATAACAACATGTGTATCATATATTTATATATGTTTGTATAATGAATAAATTCTAGGCCCGACAAAGATATTCATAACAAAAGTATACGAGTTGCATAGAGAAAATATTTAGGCATTAAAGTTCTTCGCTAATAATTTTTTATTTTTAGTTTAATTACCTCAGTGGGTTGGCGTCATTTTTTTATTGGCATTGGAGAGAGAATTGAAGTAAAAAAGTATATTCTGAAGATTTTTGGAATTGATGGGATCATGTGGAGAAATTTTTAAAAGGCAATTTTGGGCATAATACTGAATTTTGGGAAAGCAAGTTTTATCAAGAAGATTGCGGCATGTGTCATGGTGCACATATACTTAAAACGTAGTGGATATGGAGTTGATCCTTAATTGCCTTGTATGGCCTTTGATTTTGACATGAATTGGTTTACTCATGCTGCGTCAATTTTGATTGAAGAAAAAGATATATACGGTGTGGCTATATATTTTGCCGTCTATGACAATTTATCATGGTGTCAAAGTTGACATATTTGCTTTGCAATTATTTTTTCTCTAAATCAAAATTACAATGTAAAAGATAATGTTTAGACCATTTATTAATTTTTTAAATTAATATTTAATTTACTCAAGTATTATTTTAGATTTAAAAAAAATAGATTTGTTTTATATTATTTTGAGATGAAAATGCATTGAAAATATACAAGTATAAATGAGTTCTTTAAAAAATAAAATTGTCATTAGTCCCACATCAGATGCATAAAGAGTTGTTCAGCCATCTATTATTATGGTGTTTTTAGTTGAAATTTCATTTTAAATTTTTTTAATTTTAAAAATATTTATAATTTTTTAATTATATTATTCTCTATAATTAATACAAATTGTGCATTTTTTTTAACCGCGCACTAAAAAATCACATATAGTTGAGATTTATTTAAAAAAAAAAAAAAAAAACCCAAAAACGTGAACTTTGGCAAAATATAATAATTATCATATATATATATATACACACACACACCCACAAAATACCCAAAACATCAGTTAGTACAATATCCCTTAAATCTACCCCTAGCACTCATTTTGTTGCTACTAGCGGACAATAAAATCCCTCGTAATTCATGTCGCACAGTTTGTGCTGATGGAATTGCGCATTAAATTTGAGTTGCACTATATGCTAGTATGCATGCTTACTATGTCATTTTTTTTTTGCCAAACATGCATAAGCATACACGGAATGGTCAAACTGAAGGTAAAGTCCAACTCATTTTATTTAATGAAGGGATAAGGATAACTGCATTCTTTTTTTCTTCTCATTTTTTTTTTTGGTTAAATTATACTACTTTTTTGTTGATTTAAAAAAAATAAATAAATAAATAAAAAATTATACTACTTTTTCACTTTGTCCAGAAAATTGCATGATTAAAAATTCATCAAAACACACCTAACATCTTGCTTATTAGCAACTAATGCCAGCTGATCAAAACACTGAATATTGTGTTGTTTTGTAATGACCAAACCAAGGTCTAAAACACAAAGGTTATAGACTTTGATGATTTCCTATCCATAAGTAAAATTCCTAATGCGTGTCAACTATATAAATCTCTTGATTAAGTAGGTGCTGTATTGAAATTGCATTGAAAGGCATGCGCAATGGAGATCTGGAAACAAAAAGCTCCCGAGCTACATGCTTCATAGTCAGCCGGGATTTTGGCTCAACACGCAGACATGCCAAGGCTAGTGTTGCTACCAGAGCCACGCGACTGGCAGTTGGAGGATCCACTGGATGAGAGAGACGCGAGTCCACTACATCTTTCAGCATGATTTCTGGTGTAGTAAATTTTGATGACCACAAACAAGTTATAAGCTCCCCTGGATGCTTTCCCATAATCGTTTCTAGTACCACCACTCCAAAGCTATAAACGTCGCATTTTTCGGTCACAATCATTGTATATGCAAATTCTGAAAAATTTACACGCACACCACCAAGTGTTAGAAAAAATGCTTAAAAAAAAAGAACTAATCTCTCTTGAGTTTAAGTTTAGAGCAAAGTGATAATTCAACATAAAATCAAAACTTAAAATTTTGAAATTTTAGGATTCAAACTTAACAACTCCACAAAAAAAAAATTAAAAACATATTAAGAATCTAAATGAACTCAATAGAAAAGAAATCTACGTGTGAAAGAGAATATTAAAGAAAATAGTTAAACCACAAGCTTAAACTTTTAAAAGTGGTAATTCAACTAATGTAGCAATCAATTTAAATATCTCACTTTTAACTTTTTTCAAATAATTAAAATGTGCAAATTAATCAAAGAAATTTTTGTTTTTTCTAGATGTTATGTTATCAATGCAACTTAAACAGAGAAAATAAGAGAGATTTTAAAACAACAATTCATATGCTTACCAGGGGCAACATATCCATAAGTTCCAGCCGGTATAGTTTGAGTGGAGGAATTAGAATGTAAGAGTCTAGCTATGCCAAAGTCAGATACAGAAGCCTTCATATCAAAGTTCAACAGAATATTGCTGCTGTTTATATCCCTGTGAACAACTGGTGGACTGCAATCATAATGCATGTAGAACAATGCATGAGCTATGCCTTCGATGATATTCATCCTCTTGGACCAATCCAATTGTCTAGCTTCATTGTCATTTCTTAGAACACTAACTAAGCTTCCTCTTTCCATAAATTCATAAACCAGAAACAAGCTTTGTCGGCGCAAGCAATACCCATAAAGCCTCACAATATTTCTATGACGGATTTTCGACAACACTCTTATTTCATTCTTGAAACTCTCAAGGAAAGATGGCATCTCAGCTTCTAAACCATGAAGTTTCTTCAGCGCAACTATTCTGCCGCTAGGTAGTTGTACTCTGTAGACTCTGCCAGAACTGCCAGTTCCAATACAATATCTAATGTCAAAGTCCTCCGTTGCTTTAACAATGTCCTTGTATGCAATTTTTCCATCGTAATTCCATATGGAGAATAAATCACCATTCTTCGTTGCACTTTTTTTGTACTGGATTATCTTAGCCACGCATTTAGCAACCAGATATCCAATTGAGAATATCGCAAGGAAAATGGTGGGAGGCAGAAAAATCTTCATATGGAGAGCAAGCCTCTTGTTCGAAGGAGAGGCAGAGGGAAATGAATGGCAAGAAGGGAAGCCTTCCATGTCACCACATAAATCCTTGTTTCCAATGAATGCTTCAGGTGGAGAAGAGGACTCAAACTCATCTGGGATTGGACCCTCGAAAGAATTGTATGACAAATTGACTCTACGCAGAGAAATAAGCGAATGAGGTATTCTACCGGTCAGTTTATTACAGCTGAGATCCAATTGCTTCAAGTTTGTTATATTTCCAATTCCAGAAGGTATTTTCCCACTGATTGAGTTATGACTGAGATCAATAAAAGTTAGCGAGAAAAGGTAGCCAATCTCAAATGGAATACTCCCACTTAACAAATTGTGGCTCAATGACAATGACTCTAACTTAGAAAAACCTGCAAGCTTAGTTGGAATTGATCCTCTGAAACTGTTTCTGGCGAGGTCCAGAACCGAAAGTTGGGAAAGTAATCCAATTCCAGGAGGTAATGCACCAGAAATTCGATTTGATGACAGATTAAAATACTCTAGTTGCGTTAGCTGAGTAAATTGAGGAGGTAAACCACCAGATAGCTTGTTATCTGACAGGTCTAGTTCAATCAAATTGGCCAGACGACTGGGAATTGTACCGGTGAGATTGTTAGCAGGAAGATACAAACGTTTCAGTTTGCTCAAATTTTCTAGTTCTGAAGGGATTGGACCATCTAAATGGTTCCATCCAAGGGAAAGGACTTCCAAATAGCTTAAAAGGCTCACAGTGGAAGGAATTGGACCGGTAAGGTCGTTATCACTGAGGTCCAATTGAATAAGACTCTTTAAGTTTCCTATTTCTTCAGGAATGGAACCGTTGATACGGTTGGAGTTAAGGGTCAGAGAGGTTAACTTGGTTAGTTGACCAAGAACCGAAGGAACGGAACCAGCAAGCCTGTTTCTAGCCAAGTTTAGAGTGACCAAGTTCTTCAAATTCCAAACACCCAAAGGAATAGAACCCTCAATGAGATTAGAAGAAAGATCAAGGTAAGCGAGTGTGGAAAGCATACCTATATCAGATGGGATATTTCCGACGAGCCCATGTCCAGCAACTTGAAGACGAACAAGGTTTGGGAAGGAAGAGAAGTTGAATTTTCCAAACTCAATGTCTCCGAGAGGAAACTCAAGAGGCAGAGAAATAACTACGATGCTGCCAACTTCATTGCAGGTTATACCAGGCCAGTGACAATGGCTTGGGGTATGGTTCGTGTGGCCATTCCACCACCCTGTTTGGAGCAGAGCCTGAGCTTCTTGTCCAAGTGACGATGATTCAGACTCTTCTGCCAATTCTTTTGCAGAAGCAGTGATGGAAAGGTACATGAAGACCAATGCAAAAACAGAGGAGAGACTGAAAACAGAGGAGGCCATGTATTGGAAATTGAAGGGGATTATGATTTTTCAAGGCCTCATGACTTGGGGGGTTAAAACACTCTGGAAGTCAAGATTCAACGCTGATCATTAGAGTTGACTTTGTCTATTAACGTGATTCGTATCTTATTTACTTAATTCTATTTCAATAATACACACACAGTGCTGTCCTGGGCGTAATCGGTCAAATGTGACGGCGACTCACTCTGTTAAATTTAATTTTACTCAATTTTGGCCAACACATATATCTATTTCTAGCGCACATTTTTAATATTTGCTTATATATACATATATATATATATATATAT
>QANX01006429.1:0-27087 GCA_003254975.1 Ochetophila trinervis | reverse complement strand
ACCAAAACACTGTGTTTTAACATATTAGATATATATATATATATATATATATATATATATATATATATATTTTTTTTCCTTTTGTTTATGAAAAACTATGTTTTTTCTTCCCATTCGATTAGACCTTCCCTTTCTTCCTCAATGCAGCTCTCAATGCAGACCTTCCTTCTTCCTCCTCCTGTCTCACCAAACCGAGAATCCAGATACAGGTATTTGTTTATTTAGCTGAGGCATCTACAAGGTACATGAAAACCCATGCAAAAACAGAGAGACTGCAAGCAGAGGAGGCCATGTTATGGAAATTGAAGGGGGTTTTGATTTTTCAAGGCTCATGACTTGGGGGGTTAAACACTCTGGAAGTCGAGATTCAACGCTGATTATTATAGTTGACTTTGTCTATTAACGTGATTCTTATCTTATTTATTTAATTCTATTTCAATAATATATATATTATTTGGTTAACAACTTGATTATTATGTTATTCCTTTTTATTTTTCTTTTCAAAATGAAATTTTCATAAAAAAATATAATTTATGTTAAGTTTTTAATTTACATCATTTTATAAAAATGAAAAGTAAATTGGTGGGACTCAGGAGTCAGGAGGTAATGGTGGCACTCAATAAAAGCCACGCCGGCCTACACGTCATACGACACAAATTATACCTATACTTTTCATGTTTGTGCTAGAACTTTATATCTTAGTGCAAAGTTGTACTGTTTTTCTCAACTAGAGAAATTTTCATTTTTTGTTTGGAATTTTTATTTTTCTCTTAGTACCACCATCAAACATTAGATTAGCGAGTTGTACTTTTAGGTTTGGTCCAAAACTACTGAAAATATATTTTTAAATTAAATATTTAAATATTAGCCTGATTAAAAATTCTTTATAAAAATAAAAAAATTAAATTAAATTACTGTGTGTTTATATTTTTTGCTGCAAAAGATGTTTTATGAACCAAAAGAAACACCAGACTTCAAAACAAGTTATGGTGTGTTTGTCCAGACAACAACACCGAAGGCACAACCTTGAACAAAACTGACACAGGCACAAAGTCAACAAACCCCGACCGAACTGCCCAATGGTAAACCTCATGAGCTAAGGCATTACAAGCTCTAGGGGTCCAAACAAAGGAGAAGAAATCAAAAAAGTTACAAATAGACTTGATGGAAGCTAAAAGGCTGGACAAGGACTAGTGAGCTAGAGTAGAGTTTTCCTCATTCAAATTGCAAATTACTGCTTTTGCATCACTTTCAAACACCAATTTCTTCCACCCTTCCTGGCTAGCCACTTGAGTTGCTTTCAGGATGCCAAGGCACTCCGCTACAGCAGGTATGGAAACTCTCTCCTTAAAGATGTATACCCCCCAAACAGTACCATCACTTCCCCTAGCAACCACAGAGACCGTACCCAAACCATCTTTCAAAGCAATATCAGAGTTCAATTTAACAAAACCAAGTGGTGGAGGACACCAATCAAGCAGGGGAGTAACATATCCCAAACTCTGAGGAGCCGAGGAGGGCTCTCTTGAAGCAAGATACTTTCTAACTTTGTTACTGATTGTTCCAATGCTATACTCCAACTGGAACTGCTTTCCTATAAAAACAAACTCATTTCTCACCTCCCAAACATGGTTAAGCATAACAGAGGCATACAAAAAGAAATTATCACTATCATTAAAGTGGGTGAATTTGAGCACCAGAGGAAGCTTTAAACAAAGCAAGAAATCCAGAATATTGTCCAACACAATACTATCCCACCTGATGTTCCAATGAGATGCAAACCATAGAGCTTGGGCCACATTGCACCTAAAGAAGATATGAGTGTCCGTTTCTATCTCACCACAGCCATAAGGACACAGCACCTCGGTAGGGCCACAGTTCTTTGCAGCCAGCCAAGAAAGAGTGAGGAGCCCTTTGTTAGCCAGCCTTCAGATGAAGAATTTTGTAGGTTCATGAATATCATAAGACCAAAGAGAGTTCCAGCACCAAATCAAGGAAACATTCACCGGATGAAGGAGGTGATGGATTGATTTAACCGAGAAGTTCCCAGACTTTTTTGGCAGCCAAACCAATTTGTTAGACACCTCCGAATTGCACCAAAACATGTCAAGGATCTTTTTAATAGAATCTAGATGAAACAGCCTCTCCAGCAAGCTCACATTCCACCTCCCATTGCTTAGAAATAGGGAGTCTATCATACCAACCCGATTCAAGCAAGCTTCAGACCTCGGAGCTGGAAGGAAATTGAGATTATAGGGGATCCAAGGGTCCTCCCAGAAGTTAACGGAGTCCCTTTTTCCAATTCTGTAACAAATTCCCTTCGAAATGAGCCCTCGAATGCTAAGAATTCCTAACCAGTGCCAAGAACAATTTCTCTTTTTCTTACAATTAGAGAAAGTTGAATGAGGGAAATATTTGGCTTTTAAAGCCTTGACCTAGAGTTTAGTGTCATTAGTGGCAAGAAACCATCCTAGTTTACAAACTGAGGCTTTATTGATGTCCTCCAATTTTCTAATTCCTAAACCGCCAAAAGCTTTTGTCGCACAAATTCGGTCCCAACTGATCGGAGTGATCCTCTTTCCGCTGCAATCATTACCATTCTAGAAGAACCTCCTAGCCATTCTATCCACATTTCGGAACCACTCTAAAGGAAGCTTACAGGAGGCCATAGCATACGAGGGAATAGTGGTGATAACTAATTTAACCAGTACAGCTCGACCAGCATTGGAAAGCATATTTGTTTTCCATCCCATGATCCTTGATTCCACCCTAGCACGCAGGTCCTCGAAAGCTTTAGACTTACCTCCACTTAAGAATAGAGGATTCCCTAAGTATTTAGTCTCTCTCGGAAGCTCCTTGACGTTCAGAACATGTTTAACCATTGCTTTGGTAGCTCCTTTAGTATTTTTGGAGAAAAAATACCCAGACTTCTCAAAGTTAATCAGTTGCCCGGTCCATTTGTAGTACTTCTCCAAGCATTAACTGATCTCAGTCACATTTTCCACGTTAGCTTTACAGAAAATCATTATGTCATCCGCAAAAAACAGATGAGATAGAGCTGGCCCTATTCTACCAAATTTGACTCCTTGAATTTTCCCTTCTGACTCCAGTTTCAAAAGCATTTTGGAAAGCAATTCTGAGAGTAAAATAAAGAGATATGGGGAGATGGGATCCCCTTGTCTCAAGCCCCTCTCAAACGAGACTCTCCCAAAGACACTACCATTCAGAAGTAATGCACTAGAGTCGATCATATAACAGCCACTAATAAGGGAGAGAGCTCTTGGAGAGAAGCCATATTTTATGAGCATCAAATTCAGCACACCCCACTCCACCCGATCATAAGCTCTGTTCATGTCTATCTTAATTCCCACAAGCCCATTATCACATTTCTTTCTCTGCATAGAGTGAACGATCTCGTTTACAAGAATTGAGTTTTCACCAATCTATCTCCCCGGAACAAAAGCCGTTTGAGTGGGGGAGATGATTCGATTTAAGAACGGCTTGATTCTCATAGCCACAATCCTTGAGATAATCTTGTAAACTGTATTGCACAAGCTCTAATGGGCCTTTAATGTTTGAAGGCAATGACTTGTCTCACTTTAGGTATGAGGACAATGGCTGTATCGTTTATTGAACTAGGGATAATTCCCGATCCGAACGCATTTTGGACAAGTTGAATAACGTCCACCCTAATAGTACACCAGTATTTTTGGTAGAATATAGCCGACATTCCGTCCGGGCCCGAAGCTTTTATAGGGTGCATATTCCTAACAACAACAAAAATCTTTTCACCAGAGGGAATGGCCATGAAGCAGTTATTTTCATGGAACGATATTACTGGATGGATCAAACTATCCAAAACCGAACAATGCTCAACCTCCTCGGTTTGGAAAAGAGCCTCAAAATGATCAGTGAGACACTTGCCAATGTCCTGTCTGGAAGCCATCCAATTGCCACAATCATCCTTTATAGTTGGGATGAAGATCCTTCTCCTATTAGTGAATGTAGAAGCATGAAAGAACCTAGAATTTCTATCCTCTGCTTTCAGCCACAGTTCTCTCGATTTCTGCCTCCACAAAGTCTCCAGCCTGAACAACCATTCATTCAATAGATCTTAAACATCCTTCTCCTTGGCAAGATTATAGTCAGTAGGCTCGAGCCCTTGGATAATTCTCAGCTGCTCTTCCAACTCCGCCACTCTAGATTGACACAGCCTGAAAGAGTTCTGGTTCCAATCTTTTAAGGCTTTAGTCGTGGTTCTGATTTTGTTTGCAAAAGAAAACCTGCCTTTCCTTGGGTCACAGCGGAGCCAAGCCTCCTTAATAATATTTTCACAGCTCGAGTCCCTCGTCCATGCTTCAAAAAACCTGAACAATTTTGGTCTAGAAGGGTGGTCAAGCACTGAGCAGATAAGGATAGGAGCATGGTCAAAGTTACCTGCACTAAGATGCAAGACACCTGCCTGAGAAAACCGAGTTCTCCAGTCAATGCTCACCATTGCTTTGTTCAATCTCTCTCTAATATTAGCCCCTGCACTTCATTTATTACACCATGTGAAAGAGTTACCGCAATACCCCAAGTCCACCACACCCACCTCATTAAAGATATTCCGAAGGAAAAAATTGGATTTGGTCGTGAAGCTCCTTCCACCCGATTTATCCTCTTGACTCATGATATCATTGAAGTCCCCCACACACGCCCACATTCCCCTTCCCATCTGAACAGCTTCACCCAGATTATTCCAAAAGATCCTTCTCAGTGATCTTTTAGCAGGGCAATAGCAAAGCCATAAGCTCCAGCACTCACCATCAGCTTCAGTAACATTGACCCCTACCAGCCAATTTGAAGTAAAAAACACATCCCAGCAGACATCATTATTCCAGAAAACCGCCAAACCCACACTTCCCACACCATAATCCACCACAACACAATTATCAAAACCAAGCCCAGTGCTAATTTGTTTGGCACGCACCACAAGAATTTTAGTTTCCAAAAGAAAAATACACAATGGGGAGCATCTATTAACCAGGCCCCTCAGGCCTCGATTTGCCGAGCTTCTCCCTAAACCTCGACAGTTCCAAGAAAGCAGCCTCATTTGAGAACTGAGGGCATGGTCAGACCCGCTTCCTCAGCCATCAAGTTGTCTGCAATGTCACCCATTCCTCCCCCAAAGCTCTTGCCAGCCTTCTTGTTTGTGTCAGTTGCCAAGCCTATATCTATGGCTCTGGCTCTGTCTTTCAGTCTTCTACTGGTAGGAGTCTTCGTGTTTCGCACAGTTGCAAATCCTGGAGGTTGTTCATTTAGTCTTAGCTCTTTTCCTTCTTTTAAACAAAGAGACCCGCTAGTTTTGGGCATCTTACCTGTGGGTCTAGCTGAACTAGTAGGCTTCCTCTTTTGGCCCACAGTAAGGCACTTGTCATATTGGCCCACAGAAAAGAGATGGTTCAAAGGTAAATCTTCAGACCCAGGACCCTTCAAGTTGCTTGAGCCTGATATCTCAAATTCTGGCCCAGGGAGATTAAATTTATTATCTGAGGGAGCCAAAGTACTCCTAGAGCCCTTCGTCAAAGATCCCTCTGGATCCTTCAAAATCTTTGTTGCAGTATCATACCTACCCTCCACTTGCTTGTCATTCAACTGGTTGTTAGAGATGTGTTCTATACGCTTTCCAGACTGGCCTACTGTTGCACCGGTTTCTTGTTCAAAAACCCAGGTTGACTCACCCACCACCTCACGGCCTTCGCCGGAGTTAGTTTTTCCTCCGTGGTAGGTTGTCATCTCTTCCACCATTGTAGTTCCACTAGCTTTGCCCATTTCCAGATTCTCTTGAAACCACTGCTCACTAGAATCTGTCTCTCCCGTATTAACCTCGTTCAAATCCTCCTGGAACGAGTCAAAGATTTCACCTCTAGGAATTTCCACCCTCCTTAGGTAATAACCCTCCTTCACCACTGTAAACGCATCCACTTCAGCTCGCAACCATGGTCCGTAAAGCTCCCCTTCATCTACAGACGTTGGAGTGTCGTTCACCATACATGTAGCTTGACCATGTCCAATCATGCCACACTTATAGCATATCTTTGCCAACCGCTCATATCTGAACTGGATTCACAATTTCCTTCCAGCCATAGTATGAGTGAAACCCGAAGGAATTGGCTGTCTCAGATCGACTTCAACTTGAATACACATATATCTTTTACCAGTAAAATTTGTACGGGAGGAGATTTCACTGCTGAGAACCGTTGGAAATATCCCCCCTATTTTCTCAGCATTTACCTTGGTCATGAAACAGAGGGTTAGGCCATGAATCTGGACCCAGAAGGCCGATTTATGAAATTCAAGATCCTGAAATGGCACCGTCGGAGACCACTCTTTCAGAAGTAAATGGGCACCGTTAACCGACCATGGTCTTCGATTCCAAATCCTGTTACGGTCATAGCTATTCTTGAAGGAAAACACAAAGAGATTCGGTTCCACTTGTTCAATATCTACTAGCTCATTTGTAAACCACACTCTCCTAATAATCATTTGTACCACATTTCGATTGACTAACTTCCCAGAGATTACTTTGCCCACCAGTAAGTTCTTAGAAACTTGAGAAGCTGCTTCCTCATCAGCAACCAGTTTAAGCTGGGGTAGATTACTATCTCCACCAGAATCCATAGTAGTGACTCCGTTGAAGAAGAAAAGCGCACAAAAGCACTAAAGATAGCTGTACGCTGTACACCCGGCACTAAGCCATCCAACCAATAAAACTTTCTCCACCATAATCCATAGTAGCGACTCCGTTGAAGGTGGACTATTCTTATAAAAGTCCTTATTTCAAAGGATACTGTGTTTTATATGAGCAATGCTACAAGTATTAAATTTATTAATTAATTTTTTAGTGCGTAATAGTTTATTAATAATTTATAAATTAACAATGTTTTACAATCATAAACACAGTGATAAATACTCAATGGATCTATCTTGTCCATGTTTATTTATTGATTTTTAACCATTTTGCCTGAACTCCATGCTACAAATATCTAATTATTGTCCTTTATCCAAGGTTAAGCAGATGGGGCTTTGATTGAAAACTTAAACAGCATCTGATGACTATAAGGCTTTCCAGGACTCACAATTGTTGAAGGGAAATTGGGATGATTCACTGCATCAGGGAATCTTTGAGTCTCCAAACATAAAGCTGAATGAGGCTGATACACAAATCCACCTTTTCCCTTCACATCCTTGAGAAAGTTGCTTGTATAGAACTCCATACCAGGAGCATTTGTGGACAGTTCCAACACCCTTCCAGACTTTTTATCATATACCACCGCCGCCGGCTTCAATTTGTGTTCCAAACCACTACTAAGAACATAGTTAATGTCATAGCCATGATCTAGCTTTTTTATATTTCTTCCAACAGTGAGTGGTTTGAGGAAATCGTATGGTGATCCTTTTACAGATGCAATTTGTCCAGTGGGAATGTGATAGCTATCAACAGGAGTGAAATGGGATGCAAAGATCTGGATTTCATTGGACAGGATATCACCGCTGTTGTGGCCTCCAATGTTCCAGTATGTGTGTTGAGCGAGGCTCACAGGAGTGGGCTTGTTTAGGGCAACAGCTTTCATTGATACACTCAATTGCTTGTCCCCAATGAGGGAGTATGTAACAGTTACTAGGAGATCACCAGGAAACCCTGTAGATAAACACATGCCAGATTGAGTACGTGTAGAGAAAAACCAAATTAAAGCAAGGTAAGCATGAAAGTTCTGACCAGGGAGCTAACTGAGAGAAAAGGAAGATAACAACTCTTTAGCACTTGAGCAAAACCAGCTAATAACCAGAACAACTTCATTAACCAATTCTGTCAAGTTTTATAGAATCTGTAAAATAATGCAGCAAACATGCTTCATTAGTTTGACAGATTTTGAGACCTAAAACAGCTTGATTTTAGCTTACAAATTCAGCTATAATTCAGCTAAACACATGCTAAGCTCCTAGTTACTTGCAACTCAAGTAACCTTTACATTCTAACTAAACCAATTCAAAAGCTAACTAGACACCGCAGCTCCAATCTGCATCCATCACAGCAAAAATGTCACCTCTAACATAACAACTAGATAACCTCATTTTTTTTATTTTTATTTTTATTATTATTCACTTTTGCTAACAGTTAAGGCAACCAGCATCCCCAGCACGGCTACTAATCAAAAGTTTTTGGGGTTTGAATCATGGTCAAAATGTTCCAAATGAATGAGAATAAAGGCATGCGTACCTTGTTCGCCATCGAAGCTGCGATAGGTGAAGACAATGTAGGGAGCAGGACCTTTGTTGTGATACCTTTTAACTTTCCAAACAACATCGCTGAAACCTATTTTGCCACCTGATCATGTAAATAACATTAACATCAGCAAAGGGGTATTTTTTGCAATTGAACACCAACTGATAGGAGAAACTTTTCAAGAATGAATTATATGGGACTAATTGCATACCATGAAGCATGTTTTTCCCTTCATTAGCAACTAGTTTATAAAGGGTTCCATTCAATTTAAATTGGGCTCCTCCAATTCGATTTGCAAACCTTCCAACAATAGAACCAACGTATGATGTATCATTCTGCATGCAAACGTTTCACAAATTTTTAGTTATAGCACAAAGTGATTATCATACATCTTTATGCAACAAAAATTTATAAAAGTGATCGATTGGGTGATCATTTTCTTTCTCTTTCCATTATGCACAACCAATAAGAATAAGAGTTTATATGGCAGAATCGATAATCCGCAACACATTACGGTTCATTACCATCTAATCTAATCTATTATGTTGTTCCTTCACTTTTGAAAATATAGAGTCAAAAATGCATTCCAATTTCTTTTGGGTGATCATTTTCTTTCTCTTTCCATGAATGCACAACCAATATGATTTATAAAACTGATTCTTTCGGAAACAGAGTGAGAGAAGAAAAGTCAAAGTGGAACTGTCAAATTCCTGGCAGTTCAAGAAATAAACTTTGGGTTTTCTGCTCTTTGTTATGAAGGAGACAAATTCGTCTTCCTTGTATTCTGGAGGTGAACAATTTTTTTTAGGAAGATGGGAAAAAATTACTTGAGATTAGGTTTCTATTATGAATGAGCGTTTTTTTTATTCTCTACTTTAAAAAGTCTATAAAAGATTTTTTGTAAAATGAGAAATAGATTCTGCATATATAACTCTCTCAAAAGTCCACAAAATTTTTACAAGTCATTGTTTATAAATAGTAAAGTTTTTAAATTGAATAACTTTGGATATTATAATTGAATACTTTTAAATTTTTTAAGATTTTTTAAAAGTTTTAAAAAAATTTAATTGAATATTCTTTGATTTTAATTTTTTTTTATAAAGTATTAATTAAATATATTTAATTTTTTTCAAGTATGGCCGTAGGATTAGATAAATAAATAAATAAAATATATATTATTTTTTATAAAAAAATTATTTAAGAAATATTTATGAATCAGGTATAAGATAAAAAAATGTATTGAGGTTTTATAAATTAATTATATTTATAGTAAAAAAAATTATAGGATGTTATAATGTTTTAAAGAATATAATTTAATTAAACACAATATATATTATAGGTTTTGCTATAAAACTCATATGTTAAATAGCTTATGGAGCCCAACAGATGTATTTTTTCTTTTTTTTTTTTTACTTAATTTTTTTAGTTCTTTTTTTACCAAATACTTCTAAATACAATAAATTTTAAAAATCTACCAAAAAAACAACCAAAAAAATATGACTAAAACAACAAAACATACTTAATTGTTGTGTTTTGTATATTATTTTTTTTTAAAACTCAATAGTTCTAAATGCTATAAAATCCAAAGCCAAAAAAAATATTTTTATTAGAGAGCTTATGGAACCCAAAAAATATATTTTATAGCAAACCTCTGTATATTATTCTAAGTTATATATACATATATTATTTTCTAATGACAATACTACATCAAATTAATGCATTACAAAATTAAATCTATTTTTGGTAGAAAAAATAAAATAAAATAAAACTATTCCAATTCAATATATTGTTTTTCCTTTTCATTTTAACAGGGAGTTGATAATATTTAGCCATCAACACAAACTCAGATAGAGAATTTGTCAATTTTCCTTCATTCCAAATGTCAACAATGCAATTATACATAAGAAGATTGTCAAGAGAAAGCCATAGGGAGCTATTTACATTGTAAGCTTCCAACTTGTTCGACAATTGTATATTATCTATTGTGCTAAAACCTATAATTAAGGAAACTGCTGTGAGAAGTGGAAACCAGTGCAGGAATCTAAAGCGTTGAAATTATTTATAAATAAATTATATAAAAATAAAAATGAAAAAAGAGGCATCTCACATCCCCAATAAACCCTTTTTTGGGAACCAGCTTCTAAAATTGTCAACTTGCCGTTTATTATTATTGTTGTTGTTATTATTATTAGCTTAATCTACGTTTAACTGGATCTCACTTGATCTCAGGTGGAAGAGGGTGAGAGAGGGAGAACACACCAATATTGTGAATCCTTTTAAACCTACTCCAACAAAGAGCGTGCCAGAGCGAAAGATAAAAACACAACGCTATCTGTTTAATCAAAGAGAAAAAGCTAACCATATAATCCTTGACTGAATCATACCCAAGAACCACATCAGCAAGCTTTCCTGAAAAAAGGATAAATATATAAAATAAACTTAAAACATAGTAAAAAAGAAGACGACAAAGAAAGTCATTAGAATTTCTTGAGGGAGTGATTGTGAAGAGCAAACCAACCATGTTTATCAGGGAGAAGAAGAGATATATGTTGAAGGTGGCACTTTTGGTGACATGGCTGCTGATATGGCAGCAGAGAAGTTAAAATGATAACACATTTTGTGCAAACCAGATTAGTTCAAATCTGGTTGTTTGGACCAGCCTTGTTTAAGTATTTTGATTATGTGTAAAACAAGTAAACTAAGTGTACTTTGTTATGATGCTGTGTCAGTTTTTAGAAGCCTATGTTATGATGTTTAATAGGGGTAATCAAATATGTAAAAGGCAGCATGGTTACATCTGTCAAATGACAGAGATTAGGAATTTTTTTGGTTTCTGGTTTTATATAAACCATCTGTTTTACCCTTAATGTAATATAGTGGCTTTTATGCAAATATATCTTGTTTTCCTCTCTTTAGAACCTCTCTTGGGTCATATTTCTAACATGGTATCAGAGCCCTAACTGATCTTAGAAGGGCCAGATTCATGCAAAGCAGCCAGACCAAGTGAGTCTTGAGCTACTTGTTTTTTGAGGGAGCAAAAACCAGTTGAGAGCCCACTATTTTCTTCTTGTTTTCCTCTCTGAAAAACCATGGCTTCAACCCATTTTTCAGCTCCCTCTCCACCAGTTTTCACAGGTGAAAACTATGCAATGTGGTCTATCAAAATGAAGGCCTATTTGCAAGCTTTTGACCTGTGGGAGGTCACAGAAGGAGGAATGGAACCAGAGCCATTGAGGGCAAACCCCACTGTGGCTCAAATGAAACAACACAGTGAGGAGGTTGCCAAGAAGTTCAAGGCATTGGCTGCCATTCATTCCTCTGTCTCTGACACTATCTTCATAAGGATAATGACCTGTTCTACAGCAAAAGAGGCTTGGAATAAGCTCAAAGAAGAGTTCCAAGGAAGTGCAAGAACAAGGCAAATGCAAGTCTTGAACTTAAGGAGAGAGTTCGAGACTTTGAAAATGAAAGAAAGTGAGCTAGTGAAGGAGTTCACAGATAGAGTTCTAAAGGTTGTAAACCAGATTAGAGTGCTTGGAGAGGAGCTGCCAGACAAAAGGGTTGTTGAGAAGGTATTGGTGAGCTTACCCGAAAGGTTTGAGGCAAAGATTTCATCCTTGGAGGAATCAAGAGACCTCAATGAGATCTCTCTCTCGGAGCTCATCAATGCATTACAAGCTACTGAACAGAGGAGGACTTTTAGACAAGAAGAAACTATGGAGGGTGCTTTGTTTGCAAAGCAAAATGGAGAATCTGTTGAGAGAATAAAAAGGGGCAAGGAGAGCTTCAGTAAAGAAGGAGATAGGAGGAGATATAGTCCTTGTTTTCACTGTAAAAAGGAGGGTCATCCAGCAAAGTATATGAAAGAAAGTGAGCTAGTGAAGGAGTTCACAGATAGAGTTTTAAAGGTTGTAAACCAGATTAGAGTGCTTGGAGAGGAGCTGCCAGACAAGAGGGTTGTTGAGAAGGTATTGGTGAGCTTACCCGAAAGGTTTGAGGCAAAGATTTCATCCTTGGAGGAATCAAGAGACCTCAATGAGATCTCTCTCTCGGAGCTCATCAATGCATTACAAGCTACTGAACAGAGGAGGACTTTTAGACAAGAAGAAACTATGGAGGGTGCTTTGTTTGCAAAGCAAAATGGAGAATCTGTTGAGAAATAAAAAGGGGCAAGGAGAGCTTCAGTAAAGAAGGAGATAAGAGGAGATATGGTCCTTGTTTTCACTGTAAAAAGGAGGGTCATCCAGCAAAGTATTGTTGGTTTAGGCCAAATGTGCAATGCAAGAGTTGTAAGCAATTTGGCCATGTAGAGAAGGTATGCAAAAGGAAAGGAGAGAATGTTCAACAGGCCAATCAAGCTCAAGTGCCATATGAACCACCTGAAAAATTTGAAACTTTGTTTGCTGCATCTAGTGTCAATATGGGCAGCAACAAGGCAAAATGGTTAATTGATAGTGGATGCTCAAATCATATGACTCACAATGAGCAACTCTTTGTGAGATTGGATAGAAATGACCATTTAAAAGTCAGGTTGGGAAATGGAGCACTTGTGGATGCTGTTGGAAGAGGAGATGTTGCTGTCACAACTCCAACAGGTATGAAAATTATTTCTAATGTGTATTTGGTTCCAGAAATTAGTGAGAATTTGTTGAGTGATGGCCAAATGTTGGAAAATCAATACTCTGTGAATTTCTCCAACAATAAGTGCATAATAAGTGACCCTCAAGGAAACAAGGTGTTAAGTGTTTCAATGAGAAACAAGAACTTCGTTGTAGATTTGGAAGAAAATGAGCTCGCTGCCATGACAGCAAGAGCTAATGATCAATCACAACATTTGTATAAAGAGTTTGGTGATTATATTTTCAATTATTTTGAGCAAAAACTGATTTGCAAGGCTGCTGAAGCAGAGGTATTATCCTTGAACCAGCAGAGGAAAGTTGAAAAGCTTGAAGAACAACTTCTAGAGACAAAGAATGCAATGATCCAACTCAAAACTGAGTTGAAGTGGACAACCAGTGAGCTAGAAAAGGTTGTTGAGGAAAAGAGGCATGAAGCTTCAACTTCGAAAGTCTAAATGGTGAAAAATGTTGCTGAATCAAATATGGTTTCTAAAATTCAGAAATCTTCTCAAAGTTTCTGTCAAAAACCAGGAGGAGAAGCTGAGAGGATTCACAAGAAAAACTTTCAGATTGCTTCACNAGACATGTTAACTCCATCAAGATATAGCTCTTCAAGTGCCGTGAGGTTCTGAATCACCATTCTCAAATCTGAGCTCTCAAGTAGATTTTGCTGCAAATCCGAGGAAGATAAGTCAAGAGTGACCAATCTTTTGAGGCTTGATATCGCTTTTGGGATCTTCCCCACAAAGCCCGAACTTGACAAATTCAGATAACTCAAATTTGTGAGGTTGGCTATCCTGGATGGTAATTCAGAGTACAAGTCGAAGCTACTAGACAAATCCAAGCTCTTTAGATGAACAAGGTTGAAGATGGTAGAGTTCTCGATCCCGCCGGAGATGGGTTCGTCACTCAGCTTAAGACCAGTAACACGTCCCTCGTGATCACAGCTTATACCTGGCCAGCTACAGCAGTCGGAGGTTTGATTCCAATGCACCAAAATTTTGGAGGTGTTTGTGTTGAAAACGAGGGTATCCTTGAGCTGGAGCAGCAAAGAATGTTGGTCTCTAAGACATTGGCCACTCACAGCAACATGATGGCCAAATAATAAAGATGAGTAAATGGAAGGTATAACCAACAAAATCCATGAAACACTACTGAGTGGAATTGTCATTGTGGCTTTGTGTTCCAGATACAGAATCCACCACCAAGTTCCAAGCAATATATAAAAATGGTATGCTAAGGCTAAATTTGAATGAAGATGAGTAAATGGATATGATCAACAAAAGCCAGGAAACAAGGAGCTGAATTGCCTTTGTTGCTGTGACATACAGAATCTGCCAATATTTCCAATCGATACTTATAGAACTAGTTGACTATCTAGCTAGCTTTTGCATTATGGTATTTGCGTATGAAGCACTTCTTCTAGTCTTCTTTAGACTAAGAAGACTTGTTATTTTCCACTTTGGTCACTACTTTGTTGACCATAACTGAACATATTTTCAGCTACAATATGACAGATTTTGGAAAAAAAGGACAAACTAATTAATTAATTTCTGTAGGGGAAAAAAAATTACACTGTAGGATTAGATTATATATTGTTATTTAATAAAAACTAAATACTCATGCAATGAATCAAAAATTATAATTGAATATAGTTGTGAAATTCTTCAGCCACTTTCATGTAAAGACAACAACAATCAGTAATGCCAATCCCATACTTTTGTTACTACATCAGAAAGAAAGTCGTTTATCTCATAATTATAGCAGAATATACATACATATATATATATATAGGAGGTCTATAAACCCCAACAGTCGGGGTTTATAGTGTCCCCGACTGTTGGGGTGATTTCACGGAGTTGGCTTTTCAATTTCAATTGAAATTGAATTTGACACGTGAATATCACGTGACCAAACTTTCCCATCCTTTCCCATCTAGCTCTTTCCCCTCTCTCTCCGACTCAAATCCCCATATGGCAACTCCCTAAATCGGTTGAACCCAGCCCCGGCCAAGCCGCACACCTCCCCGAATCTGTTGTAATTGGTGTGACTTTTGCAACTATGTTATACTGTCTATCACCTTCTTCTTCTTCTTTTTTTTTTTTTTTTTTTTTTTTTTTGAGTTGAACATATTTTCAGACTTAACCCAGATTGTCTTAGTCATTGTTAATATTCAAACCAATTAATATCTTCCCATGATTCCAGAATAACAATATGTACTTAAAAGAACACAAACATAGTTGGAATATATTCTTGCCACCATTCATAAAGAAAATGCAGTTTACATTTCTGGCAGTTTGATTAGTGTGGCAATTGAATTAGTATTTTTCTTGAATATTGGATAATCAGTTTTGCACTTAAAATAAGTTGCAAGACTCGAAGTCGTATGCTGCAAAATATGTACTTAAAAGGGGAGGTGCGCGGCTTGGCCGGGGCTGGGTTCAATCGATTCAGGGAGGTGCGCGGCTTGGCCGGAACTGGGCTATGTGCTCGGCAAGGCTGTGATTCGGGGGATCGCCAGAGCTAGATGGGGATTTGAGTCGGAGAGAGAGGGGAAAGAGCCAGATGGGAAAGGATGGGAAAGTTTGGTCACGTGATAATCACGTGTCAAATTCAATTTCAATTGAAATTGAAAAGCCAACTCCGTGAAATCACCCCAGCAGTCGGGGACACTATAAACCCCGACTGTTGGGGTTTGTAGACCTCCTATATATATACTCCACTTGCTTCCATCACGAGGAAGGTTTAAAAAAACATGTGAAAAAAAAGAGACATCTGAAAACTCCTTGAAACTCAACAAGTATATTAGAAAAAGTAACAAATGCAACCATTTGTGTCACAAAATATTTCTTTATAACAAAAAATTTGCACTAGTATACGTGTGTGTGTGTGTGTGTGCGTGTTTTTTTTTTCCTGTTCAAACTAGGGGCTTAGCCCAGAAGTATACATGTGGTTTTATGAGTACCAAAGAAGGAAACCTTTGATCCAAAATTCGAGTTACTGAATAATTACTATGTAAACTCATTTTTTAGCAAAATATCAATAATTAGTATCAATATTTTAGCAAATATTTTGTTAGTATTTTATATTTTCTAACCATGACTATTAGTATTTTCATTTATATCTGTATTTATTTATTTTTGTTTTGTTGGTTGGATGACTCTTAATTAGAAAGCATAGTTATTGTCCGTAGTCAACTCCACCTTCCCTGATTTTCCACCAAAAGCATCATTTTTCGAAGTCTTGCTTGTTTACTTGGACTTGGAGCAGTATAATTCAATCCACAAGTGGTTACCAAGATATGATTGATAAAATAATGAAAGTCACACTCGTTTTTCAACATTTTTTCTTTGAAAAACTGATTTTGAATTTAGAAACTGTTGTTAAATTGACTTGTTTATTAAATAAGAAAACAAAAACTAGTACCGATCGTATACTTTTTTCATTTGCAGAAAAAAGATTTTTTTTTTATTTCTCTGTGGAAAGTACACAAATGAAAATGGTAAAAACATGTGCAAGAATTCGGTATAGCTGCATCATTTTTCAAATTCTTGATTGGTCTTGGAGCAGTAAAATTCAATCAACAAGTAACTCTTTAGGAAAAAGTGAGCTTCATCGGCCAAAGAGTGAACGCAGATCCAAAATGATCAAATTTCTTAAAAGAAAAAAACATTTTCTATTTTAAGGCAGGTCCAATATTTCTTTATGAGAAAAATGTTTATGAATCTTTTGCATGGAAAACTAGGACCGTTTTCATATCAAATTAACAATAACATAAACCATAATTGACAATACTACCTCAAGATGAAGCCAATATTGCAGAGTAACAGCAGATCCACATTATTATTTTGTACTACACCAATTAAGCTGTGACAAATAAACACATGTATATAAATGCAAAGCCATGATATATGAGAAAACACCTCCATTGAAATTCCTTACCTTATTCCCGTGCCTCTTATTTTCGCATTCCCATCTTCCATGAGAAGTAGCTGAGGTAAGATTCTAAACGCCATATCTTCAACATTGTCGAAATAACATTTTCTCCATGTTCTGGAAAACACAGGAGGTCCAATCACTCTTCCAAACCTGACAACAAATCCAACTTCAGCAGCTATGAGTTCCCATTTGATCCTACTATGAGTTTCTTACCTTACTACACCATCCACGCAAAGGCCCGTCCATCCATACTGCTCTGCCACCAACAATGATTAATCAGAAATACTAGATATTCCATATATATATCGTTTATTACATTAGAAGGAAGTGTTTCATCTCATCAGGGCAGAACGTATACGAACTCAACTTGCTTCCATCAATGGCAAGGTTAAAAAATGACGCGAAGCAAAAATGGACACCTTAAAACCGCTTGCAACTCAACTAGTACAGCAGAAAAAGTGGCAAATGCAACAATTCATTTGTCACAAAATATTTCTTAACAACACAAAATTGCACAAGTATACAATTGGTTTATGAGAACCTAAGAAGAAACCTTTCATCCAAAATTCAGGAATGACAGAAAAATTACTATTTATACTCATTTTTTCATTTCGGATTTCATTTCTCAAAGATCCATTAGGCATGACCAATTAATTGTGGCGAACTAAAAATGTCACCTTTGAGAACAACATATGGGAACCTGAATATCAAAATAATGAAAAATTTACAAAAAAGAACACAAAAAGGAGATATATATATATGTACTAGCATCAGCATTCAACTTGATCAGTCTTTGCTAAAGCTGAATTTTGAAAGAACTGCAGCTGCCTGATCACCACCTAACAAGAAATAAGGATGTCTCAAAGCAGCACTAGCCGATAAACGCCCTCTTCTAAGAAAACCTCTCTCTGAGATTAGTTTTGTTGCCAAATCCCACCCCCTACCCGAGTCGAGGTCAAGAATCGTTAAGTCAGGGATTCTCCTTGAATCTTCCCTCCATTTATTTAAGTCATATTTAAATGCTTTTAGTTCTGAATTGAAATTCTTTAGACCAGCCGCAGATCTTAAAGTTGGAACTGCCATTTNAAAAAAAAACAGTAGCAGAAAGAGTATTTGAAAAAAAAAAAAAAAGAAGAAAAAAAAAAGTGAGAAATTTTTGTTTTTGTGTAAAAGCATGAGAATTGGGTTAAATGTGATAAGTTTAGAGGAGAAAGAAAATAGTTGGAAAATGTTGATGGATATTAGTGAGATCATATCTTGAATGCTCTGTTGGATTTGAATGTTAACCCATTATTTTTCTTTTCTACCTTACCTTTTCCTAAGCCACTTTACAACCTTTTAAAAGACCTTCAAATTTGTGCTTAATTGTAAGCTAGGTGGTGGAGATTAGATTGATAAGCAAGCTTATGATAGAGCAAGTTTTTGCATTGAATTTGAGATAATATTTTCAACCTTTTAAACACTTGAGTGATTCGAGAGAGTTCAATGAGTTGTTTGCCGAGCTAGTTTGAATTGAGCTTAATTAAGTTGGTTGCTTGTAAGACTGAAGATTGTTGGATTCATGTGGCTATGATGTGCTAGTTGTTGAATTTTTGGTTGCGTCTCTATCTATAATATTTCGTTACTTGATTGATTTAGTTTTTTTTTTTAAATATAATATTTTATGATTTGCCCGGGATGTACAAAAATTAAGTGTGGGGGTATTTGATGGGATGCAATTTATATATATATATATATTATGTACCTTAATACTTGATTTGAGCATGTTTTATTGACTTAAAATGGATTAATTTGTATTTTTCTATATTTTATGTGAATTTGAGCTTAAAGAGATGAAAAATGAAGAAACAATGGCAAAATCGTAATTAAACATGAAAAATCAAGAAGCAGTGGCTAAACTGTAATTAAGTAGACATTGGGGGCAAGGCAGTGCAGCCCAGGTGCATTACCCAGGCGCCTGGCCAGCCGCCTGGGTGGGTGCGAATTGGTCATTTTTACACGATTTTGTGTGTTTTGTAGCCCTAGGTTTTTAGTTTAAATAGGTTTAAGTTATCTTGTAATAGGATAGATGTCAACCCTTTGATTATGATTTAGATGTCAACCCTTTGATTCCTTATGTTTTTCTTTCTTTGACATGCCTTTACCTAAGCCACAATATAACCTCTCGAAAGACCTTCGGATTTTTGCTTAAGTGTATGCTGGGTGGTGGAGATGAGATTGATAAGCAAGCTTATGATAGAACGAGCTTTTTCATTGAATTCGAGTGAATAGTTCCAACCATTTAAACATTTGAGCGATTAGTGAGGAATTCATGAGTTGATTGCCGAATTAGTTTAAATTGAGCTTGATTGTTGTGATCGTTGGTAAGGTTAAATTGAGTTTTGATATGCCAATTGTTTAGTTGAGTTTGTCTCTGTTTATAGTATTATAGTGCTTAAGTGATTTGAAAAATGTTTTTGATTTTTCGATTTGCCCAAGACGTGCAAAGTTTAAGTGTGGGGTATTTGATAGATCACAATTTATATATGTTTTATATACCTTGATACTTAAATTAAGCATGTTTTATTAATTTAAAATAGATTAATATATGTTTTTCTATATTTTAGGTGATTTTGACCTCAAGGAAGAGAATTTGAAGAAAAAGGGCAAAATTGTAATTAAAAGCATGCAAACAGATTAGTCCAGGCCCTAAGCCAGGCACCTGCCCAAGCGCCTGGCTAGTGATTTCAGCTACTGCGAGGCAGCGAGACGGAGCAGCCCAGGCGCCTAGGCTGGCACTATTTTGGTCCGTTTAGGCGCGTTTTTGTGTGTTTTGTAGCCCTAGGTTTTTAGTTTAAATAAGTTTAAGTTATCTTGTAATAGGATAGCCGTTTTTAGAGGAAAAACAATAAAAGAAAGAGATTTTTCAACAATTATGAGTAGCTAAATCTTTCTCTTAGGGAATAGTATCGTTCATTGCTAAAGTATAAGGTGTGAGACTTGGTTTATAAGTTTTACTTCAATTTTAATTATTCAATTTGTGTTCTTCCAATTTATTTGTTTATTATTCAATTCTCTTTTGATTATAATTTGGATCCATTATAATTATTTGTGGATTGGGTATTTGCTAATTAGATTTCAATCGTATTGAATATTCTATGTTTAGTAGCACTTTGATTTTAATAAGTGCATGCTAAGCTTTTGTTAATTTCTTAGGAGAACACAAGATAGATTAAAGTTTTACAACGTTTGTAGGATTTGTTTATTGTTAGGTGATCTTGTTCGTAATGCTTTTCTGAATTGATTTAGGTCACGTTGATTCTAGGTATTTCAGAATTAGGATTAATTTATGATCGTATCTAAACTTATTAATTGTTTATGATTTAGAATAAAATTGGCCGTGCTATTTTATTCAATCCAACATTGAATGATTATTTTTGGATATATTTTTGTCTGTGATCACTTGTTCTTTAGTAATTGAAGATACTCTAATCCAAAGTTTTCTCCAATAGTTATTTTCAATATTTTTAAATTGTTTTCTTTAATATTTGAATTTGCCAACATAAAATCCCCCTTTTATCTTTTTAATTTTGCATTAATTGGAATAGAAATAATTTGATCATTAGTCTCTGTGGAATCGACCTGAACTTGCTGCTACTACGGTAGTGTTTAAATTCAGTAATTAATTTTGGTGTTTACGACACGCATTAATCATCCTCATATATCATCCAAATTCCACACTTTTTTATCTGCGTGTATGGATCTTGAAATCTACCATATCGGCGAACAGATCGGACATGAAAGGAGATCCCGGTGACACTGCTGCTACAAATAGAGGGCCAATTTGCTTCAAACCTTTCTTCAAACCCTTCGCAAGACAATTCAGCTTCATGCACCATACATACATGATCTAAACTGATATTCCTCCCTAGACCTTCCAACAAAGGAGAATCATCAAAATCATTGACGTAGTGTTCATCAGTGGGTTCGAAACTGAGTTTGTACCTAATTATATCAGTTTCAGGAGAGTGCTGATCAATAACAAAGCAAAAAGCAAAACCCAAGAAGTTGGGATTGCACCAGTCTGGAGGAAGCTTAATATTCATTGAACTCCCCAAACTTTGATATCTGAACCTTTTGGGAATTTCATTTCCTCGATAACAAAAAAATAATGGATATTCCAATTCCCAAATTTGATGACCATATGCATTGACACGTTTCTTGTACGACCTTGCACAAGACAGAATTCTAAACATTGTAGGACCATGGATTACGTTGTTGCGTGTGCTTGAATCCAGATTTGGACAATTATCAAATCTAAAACAAGCTTCCAAAGGAACATTCGTTTCGTATCCGAGAGGAGTTTTCCAACTTGATATTGTCTCCAGTGATGTGCAATCGTATGCTATCAATTCTTGTAAAGAGGATGGAAGATCTGCCAATGATTTCAAGCTCTCACAATTCTCTACATCCAAGCGGAACAAACCAAGTGGAAGGGTAGGCAATTTTTGAAGTTTTGAACATCCATTTAGGAGCAACTCTTCGAGCCCAATTAGTTTTGCAATTGACTCAGGTAACTCTTTAATACCTGTTCCATCTAACCCCAGAAATCTCAAGCATTCCATAGGCTCCATGATTTCAGGAAAATTTTCGAGATTCAGGCATCCAGACAGATTCAGTGTTACAAGAGATTTCAACTTACAAATACTGGTCGGTATACTTTTAAGCCTTTTGCAATTATCCAAATGCAATTCAGCAAGACCCAAGAGACACCCAAATGATGAAGGCACTGCTTCAATTTCTGTCCCACTTAAAGACAAAAAATTTAAATTCAATGGAAAGTTTGAATTAGGAGATCCTGAAGACTTGAGCTTATCAATATTGTTGCAATGGATAGCTTATCTTTTTTATTTTTTATTTATTTTTATGTTTTTTAATTACAAACTAATAGGTCTGTAACAAAGTTACAGATAAAAATAAAAAGTAAGAAAGAAAGGTGCACATGGGTTGTGACATGAAGACTTCCTTGTAATAAATAGACAGGTCTTCTTTGATTTTCCTGGAAGTGCCAAAACAATTGTAATTATGAAAAAGCACAAGCAGTGGAGCCCAATGCAAGAAAATTTCAATGCATACATTTTGATGAACAATGCTCACTTTGACAAATGCATGTTCCAGTAAAATTAAGAAGAGGAAGACACTAGAAAATGAACTGCAACATCCTACCAATTTCCATAGAAACAGAGGAGCGTTCACATTGACTAAACTTTTTATCATGGTCTTCCATAGCTTTATCCCCTACATTTCCACTATAATTCAAACCAAGCCTATTAATTTTCTTATCAATTTTAGTCCTTCAAATTCTTTTGGTAGATGAGACAAAAATAAAAAATAAAAAATACTGATATATATCAACAGGCTTTGGTTTAAACTGTCCTCCTGAATTAACAGTAATCCCAAATTTATTTTATTTTAGATTTTTTTTTATAGTTCTGCATCCACATTTAATTTTATTTTATTGAACGCTTGGCAGAGAATAGTAAAAAACCAGGAAAAATTAACAAGAATTCTGTTTATTTTCCTTAAAACAAGAAAAAGCCTTCAAATACACATAATTGAGATGTTTCTCTCAGCAAGATGATTCAAGAATGCTCAATTATATTTAACAGTAAAACAATCTAAATAATTTAGATACAAAGTTAATTAGTCCACACGATCATGTAGAAATCTCAGGGCATCTTTCTTGTTGGCTGCAACATCGAACCACAAATACCTACAACCATTTGAAACAGTGTTACCCTGAGTCCACTACATGGTCTCCTCAAAGCCTAAAACCAGTTTTAGTTTATATTGTATGATTAAGAAACAATTATATATGAATTTTCGTGTTTTTTTTTTTTTTTNTTTTTTTTTTTTGAAAATAAAAAACATAAAAAGAGAATAAAATTTATAAACATTTTCAAAATTATGTATCTTGCAAAATTTTCAACAAAAAAGTGTTTGTTACAAAGAAAAAATAATTTATAGTTTCCAAAATAAAAATGACCATAAAAAATAACAGAGAAATAAATAGTAAAGGTGTCCGTTATTATGATTAAAACTTGCTAAGATTATGAAACTACCAAGGAACACGAACCAAACTTGTTAACGTGGCACAATTTTCAATCCATGGCATCAATTATTTTCTTAGTTTTTGTGGCTCTATAAATCATGACGCGATTGATTTTACATACCATATTATATAATTGTGGACCACATATAAATATACATTCAAAAGTTTTTTCTTTTTTTCTTTCCATTTTTCAGAAAATTCATACTTATCTACACGGTAATTTTTATTCTTTTTGAAAACAATAAATTAAAAGTTAGCAATAAAGTCTAATACAAATATGGAAGTTTGGAGAATATATATATATATATATATATATATATTTTTTTTTTATATAATAAAAATGCCATAAAAAATTTATAGTTAAGATATTTTATGTCGCAAATTATATTATTCATGTTAATTACCATATAGAAAAAATATACTATTAATTAATTTTAAAAAAAATACAATCAACTTTTTATAACAACTGTTTGAAGATTCTAGTCGATATGAGAGATTGTTACTTCTCTATTTATAACTTATTTAAACAAATTAAAATAAATTAATCTAAACTGACATTATTTAGATAATTTATCTTACTATGTCCTTGCTATAAAGTTTTTACCAATTTTACTGTATAAACTCTATATGTGTGCGTGTGGATATACCTTTCAAAGGCCACCATATCTCGTAGCTAGTAATTCCTTCTAAACAGAAATTTCTCTGGAGCCCATTAAAGCATACTACTTCGATCATATAACTTTGATCCAGTTTGTTTATGCGATGTGACTGCGTCATCATCATCACCATGCTCAATCCTAACGATAGCTTGGAATGCTAATGAAGTAATTTATCCAAAGTAAAGACACTGACCATCAGTGAAAATTGGAATTCATCCAAAAAAGATCAAAAGCCTGATCTCTCCTAGCTTTCTCTAGCAAAATGATTTAGATTTAGTGGTCTTTTAAGAACTTGAGGAAACTGCAATAATGGAAGACAAACTTTTCCTAGGAAACCGAATGTTGGTGAAATGTGCATGTGCATATATTTTTATATAATAGTGCTTAGACGAAAATAAATCAAATGAATTATTTAAAAATTTTAAATTATAAATATTTGATGCAAGAATTTGATACGTAATGTAATTTCAGAAAGTAGACGTAACGATATGTAATTTTTTGTTTGTTTATTTATTTATTTTGTTGTTTTGTTTTCGTTTTTCTTTTTTCTTTTTTTTCTTTTTTATGAAACTCTTTAATAAAAAAACAGAGACTGCACTAAGAAAGAGGCCTCTGTGACGTTGCAAAGAAAAGAGAACCAATTTGATGCACAGACAATTTTTCATTCAGGGATCCAAAAGGCAATTTAAGCTATATTAATTTGTTTACTACTAATGTATTACCACATTAACTGGTATCCAAAATTTAGTGTTTCTAATTTGAGAAACATATTTGATGACCGCAGTAGCACCTAAATTGAAAAAATAATGTTAGAAATCTTGATAGAAATCTTGGGGCTTCCTTGTTGGTTGCAACATTTTGAGCCTTGAATACCTACAACCATTTGAAACAGTGTTACCCTGCCTCCACAGCTTGTGCAGTCTCCTCAAATCTGAGTACAAGTTAAAACCCATTTTGGTTTTATTGTTTGATTAAGAAAATATTATGAATTTTTTTAATTTAAAAAATAAAAGAAAAAGAGAATATGATATACGATACACATTTTGAAAAATTATGTATCTTCTAACTTTTTCAACAAAAAATAAAATAAATAAATAGGATAAGAAATAAATTAAAGAAATAGATAGGGTTTAGCATAATGTGATGATTCATGCATCAAACATCATGCTTTAGATTGGAATTTTCTTTGCAAACCTCAGGATGCAATTTCCAATTACCTCATTTACTATTAAAACAGAGAGATGGACAATATAAACCAACTTATATTGATAAATTTCTTTTTTCATTTGTAAGAAGTCAAGTAATAAGCTTGATTTTCTTTAAATCTTCACCAGAGCTAAAATCTTTTACTTCCACTGTCTTCAGAATATTCATTTGAGCGTTTCTCAATTGTATCAGCCAATATTTGTTCCACTTTCTGTTCCTAAACAACATTCAATTGGTCATAATCATATAGCAACCAAACTCCACACTTTTTTATTTTCTTTAATATTTCTTTTATTCCACAACACTCTAACTTTTTCAAGTTTACTGATTCCGAAATGCCATAATCATACAACGAAAGTCGAACATAGAAGGAGGCCTCAGTAACATTGCTAGATACTTAGCACCAGTTTGGTCCAAATATTATAGAAAAGCTTAATTCCTACATTTTCTTTTAAAAACAAAATCCACATTTATTAAGGTTGGTAAAGAGAAAAGGGAGAGTACAATACCATCTGCATTGCTAAATGTCATGGTCCGACTTTTGATGCATGCAAAAGTGGTCTGTGCAGTGCTTGTCGACCCTACGTTGATAGCAAGCCGACCATTACTCTCCTAGCAGCAGAGAAATGTGCAAAGAATCAACATATTTTTACAAAAGAAAATAGAAAGTCTAAAATCCAAATAAATAACCATATACAGGCTTAACTAATTACCTTAGATAAAATTAACTTTCTAATAACAGCAAACTCTCTAATATTAATCTATAATGTTCATAACAACGTCATATAATTATTATTAAAAAAAAAAAGCAACAAAAAAAAAACAAAAAAAAGAACAAGGAAAAGAAAAAAAAAGAAAGCAAGCATTAAGCAATAAGCATGTTTGATAGATGTACAATATACCCGGCGGCAATCAGAAATTCATCCACTCGAAATTCATCAAACAGCATCAAAGTTCTTATACCTGATTTGGCACTTTCAAAGTACCTGCAGAATTGGGGCATGGCTGCAAATATTACCATGAACAATTGTGACTTCAATTCCAATACAAAAATCAAATCACTATTCAAAACTTCTACATCGCATAAAATCCATGCAATTCGGTGACATGGACATGATATCCACTAACTGTGGAACTAATTGACAGGCTGAGAGAGTACAACAATATTGGCTATACCTTGCGCTGAAGACTCATTATGGTGGACCTCAACAATTTGTCTCCAACTATAGACCTCAGCTTCTTAATAAAATCATCCCGACTGATCTCCTTGCTCTATTGATAGATACCAACAAGAAGTTGAGGTCAAGTATTAAACATGCCGTTGGAGAAATTATTATAAACATCTAAAATTAAAGTAGGAGCATTACTTAACCTCAATAGGTCATAATGAACATCCACAGCTAAACAAATCGAGCTAAAATAATTAGTTCACAACTGAAAAACATGGTTACAGCAGACAAAGGGTGAAAAAAATATTTCATATAGCCTGCCACAAGTATTGCGATTGTGTGAGTAAATTGGCCTGTCTTTAAGCATAAATTCATGAAACTAACATCAGGATCCACATTTTCAAAAAAGGGAATAAAATTTATAAACATTTTCAAAATTATGTATCTTGCAGCTTTTTCAACTTGCATGGTAATATCCAGAATAAAAATGACCATCATCAAAAAAATAAAAAAATGACAGAGAAATAAATAAAAAAAATCTATACCATTTAACATTGTGCGATGACAAGCATCAAACACCATGCTTTAGATTGGAATTTTCTTTGCAAAACAGAGGATGATCAATATAAAGCAATAGGACAAAATAAACCCAGCTTATAATAATCAATTACCTTTTCATCTATAAGCAGTCAAGGAATAAGCTTGATTTTCTTTTAATTAAAACCTTCACCAGAGCTAAATTCTTCAATACTTGTTCCACTTTCTGCTCCTCAACAACGTTCAATTTCTCTGCACTTTTCTTCTTGATCATATAGCAACCAAATCCCTCAAAACTCATTACCTTTCAATGTTCATGGAAGCTTGGTTTTCTTGGAATTAACCCGAGGATATGACTCTTCTTTTGTGTTGGTATTCTTTCTCATTATCAGAGCCAACAGCTTCAGTAATACTAATTCCACTGGATTCAGAAGATTCACCAACGCGTCTTTTAGTTGTACTTTTTTCCTCGCCATTCAATTCTTGATCTGCATCATCCTCATATATCATCCAAATTCCACACTTTTTTATCTTCGAGTATGGATCTTGAAATCTTCCATAACGGCGAACAGATCGGACATGAAAGGAGATCCCGGTG
>QANX01006428.1:644-33535 GCA_003254975.1 Ochetophila trinervis | reverse complement strand
CACGAATCTGGTGGTAACCGGAGCGAAGATCTATTTTCGAAAAATATTATAGCTCCATGTAATTCGTCCAACAACTCGTCAATGTTGGGAATAGGGTATTTGTCTGGAATGGTAATTTGATTAAGCCCCCTATAATCCACACAGAATCTCTAAGAATCATCTTTTTTCTTTACTAATAATACCGGGCTAGCAAAAGGACTTGAGCTAGGACGGATGAAACCCAAATTTAGTAAAGAAGCCACCTGAGTC
This sequence comes from Ochetophila trinervis, assembly GCA_003254975.1. NCBI lineage: Eukaryota > Viridiplantae > Streptophyta > Magnoliopsida > Rosales > Rhamnaceae > Ochetophila > Ochetophila trinervis. The sequence continues at coordinate 33,286 of QANX01006428.1, read as the reverse complement.
TCAATCTCTGTTTTTTGACTGTGGGGGTAACGGTATGGCCGAAGATTGGGTGGTTTGGAAGTTGGTAAAAGATGAATAGCATGTGAATGGGAACGGAATGGTGGTAGGGTAGTGGGCTCAACAAAGACAGAATCAAATTCATGTAAAAGTTTCTGCAAAGGGACGGAAAAGAGAGAAAAATTACCTTGGAAATCGGTCATTTTATTGAAAGTTTGGAAAGAAGCATTTGCGGTATTGGCCGAGCGAACACCCTGCAACTTGTAACGCTTCCCTTGCAAAGTGAAAATCATAAACATCTCGTTCCAATTGGCCTGAACGGTGTTGAGGGAAGCCAGCCACTTAATTCCTAAGACCAAATCTGCACCACCAATCGCAAAAGGATAGTAGTCTTGTGTGATTGTGAGGTCCTGCAACTGAACAGGCAATTGTTTGCACACCCGATTGCAACGTATAACATCACCATTCCCAATTTGCACGCCAAAAGGAGAAATTTGCTGCACATGTAGCTCTAACTCCTCGACGATGTTATTAGCAATGAAATTGTGAGTAGAACCACTATCCACAAGGATTATCACCTGTCTCACGCCGATACTACCATGGAGTTTCATAGTGGTACCTGAAGTTTTGCCCATAATGGCATGATGAGAAATTTCAGCCAAATCGGCTGAAATAGTGTCATCTTCTTGTCTGAATTCTTCATTTTCTTCTGGAGTGGCGTTGCCATCTTGGAGCTCTAGGAGTGAGAAAGAGGATGGCTTACAGCGATGGCCGGGAGCAAATTTTTCATTGCAACGAAAACATAGACCCTTCTGGAATCGAGATTGACGATCAGCATCCCAATTCCGTGGCTGGGTTGGTAGGGTGTTGCGTGGAAGAGGCTGCTGTCTTGTTGGTGTCACAGCTATCTCACGTGGAGACCAAGGGGTGGAAAAACCAGGCCTACGGGCTGTAGCTGGATTGGGCTCCTTGGATGCACGAAATGGGCCTGTTTTTGCTTCAAATTCAAGGGCTAAACTCATAGCCTTATAAACAGTTCTCGGTTTGTGGATACGAACATCCACCTTCAGATCTTCTTTTAATCCACTGAGAAATACACCCAAGAGGCAATGTTCTGGCCAATTCTGAACGCGGGCAGCACGCTTGGCGAATTCTTGACGGTATTCCTGTATACTCCCTGTCTGCCGGATATTACAAAGATGCTCGTCAGGATTTTGAAATTCTGCGGGACCATAGTTCTCTTGAAGTGCTTTCACCAACTCCTCCCAATACAATAGTGTTCGTTCACTGTTGATCCAGGCAAACAAATCTAGGGCGTCTCCCTCTAAATACATGGCAGCAATATCAACCTTAAGGTCATCACTTGTTTGATAATAGCGAAAATATTTTTCTGCCTTCAGGATCCAACCTCTAGGATCTCCTCCTTCAAATTTGGGAAAATCCATTTTGGTGTGGGGTCTCCGTGAAGGATTCTTTACCCACCATGGATTATCAACATCTTCTTCTTCTGGCCAAGTAGCCATTCCTTTGTCACGAGTGCCAGAACTAGTGTCACCTTGTTGAATTTTACTAGCTTGGGCTTTGAGTGCTGCAACCTCGGCGGCTAATGAATCGATGGTTCCTAATTTGGAAGCAATGGACGACAATTGTTGAGCAATGGGGTCAGTAGTGAGGTTGGCTGGTTCGTTTTGGGAAGCTGTGGATCTGGTATTAACCATGATGGATCAGCTGCTCTGATACCAAAATGATAAAGCCCAGAAAATTCAGGAAGATATAGGAAATTAGGAAATATATTAGAGAACAAAGTGCAAGAATCTTAAACACAAATACTCTAATAAACCAGTCCGTGTGGAGAGGACTATGCTCCAATTACACATACATATAATCCAGTCTGCCAAAAGAAATCTTCCAGCTCAATATTTATAACCAAATACTCTACTGAAAATTAATTAATAGTAAAGCCATTACTAAGATAGTGGAGAAAGTGAGGAAGTGGCTGTTACGAAATTAATGGTAAAGCCATTAATAGCAAAGCCATTATTAAGATAGTGGGGGAAGTGAGGAAGTGGCTGTTACGAAATTAATGGTAAAGCTATTAATAGCAAAGCCATTATTAAGATAGTGGGGGAAGTGGCACACGTGGCCTCCCATGTCTTCTCCGGAAATAAGTGCGAATAGGAGGCACCCTATCATTGTTTTTCAGAGTTTGAGAAGTGACATTGAGTTTGGTATTGAAGGAATCTGCATCATTGTTTAGCTTTGACACACACTCATTGCTGTCTGACCCAAATATTGTTATGGCTGCTGGCAAGCACCCAATTGGTGGCACTGTAGTCACTCCTATCTTCCTTGCTCCCAAATCATACAGATTCTAATATCACAAATGGAAGTTTCATACAAATACAGTTTTATATGATATATATATATGTGTGTGTGTGTGTGTGTAAAATATTAGGATTCAGGAGAGAACACAACCTTAATGAAATCTGCATAGGATTGAATAAGAATGTCAGAAAACTGATCTGGTGTGTTGGCCTTATAAAGAAGAGGATTAATATAATAGTTCTGAATAAAATCACTGCTTCCAGCACTAATAAGGTAGATTGCACCAGAAATAATGGATGAGGCATTGGCTTTCCCTGCAATTTCCAACACCTTACTTTTGTACTCCTTGTAGTACTCCAGCTGCTTGCTCAATGAAATTGCATGCTACACAACCAATATATATGTAAAACAACCATTTCATAAACAATAATATATAAATATATATATATAGAGAGAGAGAGAGAGATGGATCGAAAATGTATTTACATATAACTTTGCTGTACTGTCATAATACCCAGAAGCAGCTGAAGCAAAGTTGGCACCAATCAAAAGGTTCTTTCCTTTAGCTTTGCTGCTAAGATAAGCTGGGGGGTAGGAAGTGAAGCCGAGGTTCTCAGCTGTGCATACAGAAAACAGACAAGATACATAAACCTTCATTACAGAGCAATATATATCCAGTCAGATTAATGGAGCTCAACAAAAATGGGGTTTTGGAGCTAAATAAGTACCTGTGAAGTCTGAGGCAAGCTTTCCATTGCAGAATCTCCCAGTTGATTTGTGATTGGGAAAGTCTCTTCCATAAGGAAGGAAGTTTGCTTTAACAATGGTGTAAAGGTCGTTGTTGTTGTTACCAACATCCACAACTGAGTCCCCAAATATGAACAATGCTGGAACCAGTGGCTGACCATGAACCACTGAGAATGCCACAACCAGAAGAAAAAAATGGCCCATAAAAGAACTTGAAAAACCCATTATTCTCAATAGCAAAGAGTTTAATCCAATATGGAAAAAATGATTTGGATTTTGATGGATTTGCAAAACATAAATAGTTTTAATTAAGTAGGTCAAGTTTCATCTTCAGCTTGATGTAAAAAATGGGTTTGGACATGGAGTTGGACAAAAGATGTAGACGATCTATGAAAACATAAACATTATGGGAAATCAAATTATATTGGCAACACTTGAACCACCTAACATTGATTAATTTGAAGACAAATGGGAAAACCCAGTTTTGCCCTTTAACTTGTACAACTAACTCACAATCTGTTATGGGCATCGACGTCCTTTTAGCCTAGAATCATACAAATGAAAAAAAGAAATAATCAGTAGAGGTGGTTCATGGAGTGTCTTAATGAAGTACGGTCTTGAGCTGTTATGGCTTCTCAAACACCCTCTTCCTGCCTCAATTCAAAAGTGTAGAGAAACTCTGATTCATAGCAAATTGGCACTTACTTTAATAAGACATATATTATACATATATGTGTGTGTGTGTGTGTAAGCAGCATCGACCTGTGCATGTCTTATTGTTTTGTAGTGCGTGCCTTGATTTAATTATTTCTGCACCAACTCTACAATCACTATCAAGTGTCAACAACTCTGTCTAAACAAAATGATTATACACTAACTTTTGCCATTAGATCCAACAGTTTGTTTTACAAATCAATGATGATTAAAGAAACAAGTGCGAACTAGATGTTTCACTTAAGAGAGGGAAGAAATATTTTTCTCCATATAGGCAAAAAGGGCAATGGAAAGCCAAGCTTGATACACGCAGCGTTTTGGACGTTTTTGATATAGACGAGAAAGGTTTTTTTGGCTTGGCTTTTTACTTTTAGCATAAAGAGGGGGTGCTTTTTGTTTACTTTTCTTATGCGTTATGAAAAATAAAATTTAATCAATTAGTTCATCGTTTCTAAGTACATTAAAATGCGTGAGCAATACAATTTAGCTAGCACAAGTTATCAACCTCTTACACTAATTACACTTGAGCCAACAGCATGTTTTATATATATATATATATGATTACAAAATAAAAAGAAAAAATAAACTGCAATGTAATGCTTGATTTCCCTCTTTCTTATGACCCTTATTCCTGTTATGGATAGTATTTATTGGTCCAAAAAGCGCTAAACCTTGATCTTTAACATGGTAGTAGTTATGGAAGACATACTAGTTTTCAATAGGCCTTGAAGCTGCAACATACTAGTTTTCAATAGGCCTTGAAGCTGCAACTTTCACTCTATTGTTAGTTCTCTTTCTTTACTCTCAGTCTCTCTTCTTCCCCTCCATTCTCCCATGTGTGGCTGATTGCTCATGTTCTGGTCGTAAAGATAATCTTTCTTAAACATAGTTACAGCTTAAGATTTATTTTCTCAGACATTCTAATGATATCAGAGTAAATCTTATCACTTCCAATCTCTGTGCCAGTGGCTCCGGCAGCAACCCGTAAAACATCTTCTATCAATGCTACGTTTCCCATGATATCGACATGTGCACCGCTCTCTATACCCCTTCCCTCGAGCAGGCTAGCAGGAGGTTTGTGACGGTACTCCCTTATGTAGGTAGCCATACCAGATGGGTTGAACCGGGTTCTTCCTCTCCATCCCTTGGCACACATGAACCCTGCACTTATAACAGGCACACTCTCATCACCATCCACAAAATATACTCCATTCTTCAAGCAGCTTCCAGCTTCTCCATCTGCTGAGCTATCAATCCGAAATGGAATGCTCTTGCACTTGTCAGAAGAGGATAACTTGTATATATATGATCTTTCAGTTGGTATTCCAACACCATACAAACAGTATATCTCCATGTCAGGAGCATTAGGTAGCCTGAAAGAGATACACATTTATGCCATTAAGTTCAAAAGTAAGATTTAACAGTAGGTTAATTGGAATCTTATCTTGGAAACAAAGATTTTCAGTGTTACACTAGCTTGAGTTTCACTTGATTCAGAAGATGCAAACAGATTTGAGGCTTCACAATTTAATATCCATGTATAGATTGGGATGATACCATTTTATGCATAAATGAATATCCAAATATGAGGATTTTACAAATTTATCAGTGTGTACTTACTTGGTCTCAAGTGGATTAGACCAATACTTGTATTGAGCGTACTTAGGATCATCAAGATTATCAGCTATTCCATGAGAGAAGTGAGCCTCAGCCCGTTGCATGGTTTTAGGAGCCACAAGACGTAGCAAGTCAAAAAGTGTTTGAGCTGTGTAAGCCTTATTCTCTGCAACTTTTCTGATGCTTTCCCTGCTTAGCTTGTCATATTCAGTCAACACCTCTCCACATGAGTTGAAACTGGCTGAGGTACCCATGAGCGAAAGTTCCTGTAGAACATTGTCATAATCACATTCTTGTCAAGAAAACTATTATATAGAGCCAGAATAATGAAGATACGAGTCAAATCAGTACTTCACAAATGTGGCCTTTGCACTATACAGATTTCAGTATTGAAAATGGGAAAACGATTTCCAAAAAACTGACTAAATCAAGTAGAAATTCTTATTGTCTGATTTAGTTTCCATTAGAGCATCAGATATGCATTTACAATTGATTTGTTTCAAAATGGACAGGTTTGATTTTGGTGTCACATCTCAACTCTAATTAAGCCTTCGAAACATGATGAATGAAGTAAATAAAGTATGCATGTAGAACCTTTACCAAAAATCAAGAAGCCTCTTAAGGAGAGATGGCCTTTTTTCAATTGATTTTCACAGTGAAAAACAAAATCCATGAATCAGACGCCAATTTTCTATCATATTTGCATTGCCTTACAGTTACACCCCAAATCTTATTCTCGTGACAATTCACCATAGTGATCATTTGAACGAGCAGCATAACTAAAACATAGTTATAGTACCTTTGAACTAAGAATAGGGAGCTGAGAAGAAGGCAATTTAGATGTTGCCTTGCCAAAAGAGATCATTCTTCCATATTTCTCAGGTTCTCTTACATGGAAAGCTTTAGTTCGGTCACTGTGGTTAAAACAATTAATGTCACAGGAACTGAGCTGTTCATTTATTTTCTTTGCTAAATTGCAACTATGTCCTTCCTCAGGGGACCAATCCAAGTTTCCCCAGATTGTATCTCCACCTTTTGGCAACAAGGAGATGGCGGAATCCCAAGTTCGAACTACGCGCATCATGTGTTCAAATGTTTGTAGGCCAAGAATCTCAGAATCAAAAACACCTGGAGCCATAGCTCTGATAGGCAAAAGAGTCAACAGTCCATTATACAGAAAGCAGATTATGAAAAATATCATATTTTGTGCTTGTGACATAATATTAATATATAAATGTAGTTATCACACTTTTCCAGTGTACAAAATTTCTTATCAAAAATATTACCTTGCACCAAGTTGGTTAGTTTCGTTTCATTTGTGTACTGAATAATGTAGATCCAAAAAATTTATCAAGTTCTGTTTAGAACTTCCCCCAAAAAAGTAAATTACTATAACTTTTCAGTACAAGAAATGCTAAATATGATATTGTATAATCCAACTTCTCAACATGGATAGATTGCAAAATCTAACCTGACATATGCGACATCTTTGCCTTCGGCAGAAAATATATTGCTCACTGCCTTTGGGACACCAAGGAATGTTGGACCGATATTCATGACCGCTTTGATGTGCTTCGCGCACCAACCTGCACCACCACCACCACCCATAGGAGGAGCTGATTCAACCCATTTCATGAAGTGGAGGAAGTAAATAACCCCCATAGAATGGGGCACCACTACCACTTTCTTATATCCATTGGTTACATACATAAGCTCAATTTTACTCTTCAATTTACTTAGTGCTTGATCTCGGATCTGCTTTGTCCCCAATTAAAAATAATATCAGTGCCAAATTCAGTTTACATTTCTCTGCTTCCATCTACTACAAATGCTTTCTATTGTTTGATAGAAATAAAAATATGCAGGGTAGACCATTATAGTAAGATGTGTTTGGGCACACACACACACAACAGGTATGAAATCACTTAAATTGAATGGTATTTAGAAAACTTAAAAGTAGAACAATTGAATTCAAAACATGGATTATTCTAGTTTTGGAGTTTTGGAATTACAAGAGTTAATTAAATTAAAGCTACTAGTACCAATTGAAAGAAACAAAACCACATATTAACATTATTTGTTACCTTAACCATAGATGCTGAAATGAGTGAATTTCCATTTGATGGGAAAATGAATGAGCGTGTGAAGATCATGAAAAGCAGAGAAAAAGAAGTTATACCTCTGTATTCTGGAAAGACAGCCTCCAATCATAAGCAGCCATATGCAGATTCTTCCCCTCATAACCAATCTTAGCTAAATTCTCAATGAGAACTGCCCAGACAAAGTAACCAGGAGCAAAATAGTCAGCTGCAACAAGTCCAGGAACTGCTCGAACTCGAATTCCCGGAGGATCAAGTCCAGTTTCATTGTCTAAAGATAGGTGCTCCAACCAGCACAGAGGCCTAATTTGCAAACAATAATCACAAACAGGTTTCACAATTTGAATTCAAATTTGAAACTCTCAAAAATCTCTTAAAAAGCTTCTTAAATTTAATCAAGAAATGCCAGACCTTCTGAAGATTTCAGAGAAACTACCACCCCAAAGCCTCTTCCGAAAAAGGCCTTCAGCACAAGACCTTCCTTCCCAAAGCTCAAGCCCACCGGTTACAATGCCGGGGACCAGAACAACAGGGTGAAGAGCAGCCAAGCCTTCTCCTCTGAGCCTCGCTCCAGGCGATTCTGGCACCTGAAATCCCGGCAACGTGGTCGGAAAACAATGGAACAGCAACACGAGAAGCCACCAAGTTGTGCAAATGTATCCAATTGTCCAGCAACTGTAGTCTATGCAACTCCATTCCTTAGCTTGCTTCTTGCTCTTCTTGATCTTCTGCTTCTCTGAAACTCTTTCTTCAACCTTTGAAACAAAAGTCTCATCTTTCTTTCCATTGTTCTGAGTCTGATCATCAAAAGATCGAAAACCCACTGAAGAGCATTCCACAGGCTCTACATAGTACAGCTTACGAAACCGAAGAACCCAAGCCATAACAAAACTAACCCAAAAACAATGAAAATTAATTTACCAAAAACAAGAGCAACCCATTAGAGATAATTGGCAGAGATAGGGTACTGAGGCATACATATGGTGATGGTTAATTATAGTGCATGAAGATGAAAGAGAAATGGAGTTATGGGCTTTTAGCTAAGCTAGGACAGCCCCAGCTAGCCGTTACCAAAAAAAAAAAAAGACCACGTGGTGAAGGAGAATTACCCTCCAAAAGACCACCTGCCCTTTCTATGCCCCTCAAACCGATAACCACTATTTCCTTACTATGCCGTCCAACGATAGGTCTCTACCACGGTTATATTCGCTTATGAAGGTTAGCATGGAAATCCCCATTATTCCACCACCTTAACACGAAATATACGTCTATCAAATTTCAATCCTTGATCATGGAATTAACTTTTACCATTGCAGCCCACCATACGAGTACCATCACCACCATTCCTTTCGCTTATGAGTAGGTTAACCTTTATTGGAACTTACTTTGTATGAATTTTAGCTTTGATATTGCTTGTTAAAATTTAAGATTTTAGTCTAAAAGATTATAACCTAATATGGAACTTTGTGGAAATAAGTAGTTGGGAAAACGAATCCAAAGACTCACACCTAGCCCCTTCTTTGGCATTCCTTAGAGACACTTGTCTTGGACTTTACATGCAATACTTTATCAGCTGTCACCATTTTTTTCCTTTAGACGTTTCTACAAACAATATATGCGCCTTTTTCTTTTTTCTTTTGGGTTCTTTTTTTTTTTTTTTTTTTTTTTTTTTTTTTTTTTTTTTTTTTTTCAATTTCCTTTGCTTCATTCTCGCTCTCCTCCTAGCAAAAATGAATAAATAATAAAAAAATAAAAAAAGCCCGCAAAAAAGGGAGTCAGGGAATGTGAAAGAGTAGTGAAATGAAATAGAATACCTTTATTTCAGAGTTTTTGTCTGGAACAACAATAGTAAATCCCGAGAAGGGGTTTAGCCTTTTTTGTTGGAGAGAGATAGAGATAGAGATATAAATGGAGGTAAAGGGGGTGTTTATGCAATGCATGGTTTTTTTCCATTTGAGGAAAGAGAGGTGGGAAAGAGACTAGAGAATCCAAAAAGTGAAATGGGATGGACGGGAAGTGGGAAACACCCTCAAATTCAATCATAGGGGAGAAGAAGAATCACACACTACGAAAAAACACACTTACCCAAATTGTCTGCATTCTATGCAACTCCATTTTCATGGTGGACCTCATGTAATTGCTCTCTCTCTCTCTCTCTCCCTGTATACAATATTATATATATATGTGTATGTATTCACCCAAAAAAAAATTATATACATGTATATGCATAAAAAGAGTGTATAGAGGGAGAATGGCACAATGTTTTAGGAGACGAAGAGAGAGAGAGTGTGTGTGATTGTGTGTGCGTGTGTGATGGAATTCTTGTTTTGTATTTTAGTTTGCATGAAGATGAAGATGATGCAGAATAATTTGGTCGCTAGCGGTACCAGTGTGGCTGCTAAGAAACAGAGAACAAAGGACTAGTTTAATTTTGTTTTAGCAGAAAGCAGAGAAGCATTTTATTTTTATGCTCGGAATTAGTATTAGTGGAGATGTGTGTATACATATAATTTTTATACCAAGTCCATCCTTATTGCAAATCAAAATTATTTATTTTAACTTTAATTTGACAATATAATAATAATTCTATTACAATTAGACATGGAACTTGCTTTATAATTAGATGTAAGTGTGGGTGGAATTGCTAGTAATTAAGCTGCAACTTTATTTCTGATATATATATATATATATATATATATAACTAATTAGACAAATAAACATATTTTTTTATAATTTTATATATATATATATATATAAATTCTATAGTCATGACATCTTGATCTTATATGGTTATGATCTTATATGGTTATGATATTACTGATCAGCTTTTAAATTGTATTAAAAGCTTAAATTTAAATATATATATATATAAATTTAAATAAATTCAACTGATATAGGACGACACAACTATTTCTTTCAAAATCTGCAACCCCTGAGAGGAGATGATGCAACTATTTCTCCCAAATGTTACAATTGTTGAGAGGAGCACAATCAATTTCTATCAATCATCCAGAATCAGGACCAAGAGTATACTCTTCAAGCTTTTTCCATTTAATCAAGTCCACATCTTTGAATTATTTCCTACTACATCTTCGAATTATTTCTGGAGAAATAATTCGGAGATGTAGACTTGATTAAACGGGAAGAGCTTGAATAGTGTGCGCTATTGGGCTTGATTATGATGATTGATATAAATTGATTGTGCTCCTTCTAACAGTTGCAACTTTTGGAAAAAATATTTGCATCATCTCCTCCCAACTAGATTTACTTTGCTATTTTAGGATATTACATCACCAAACTCATATATTTTACAAATTATGAGAAATCTAAAGGAAAAATAGTAATAAAAAATAATGCGCGAATCTGAAATTACTAAACGATTGTGCTTGGAAATAGAGAACTAATTTCCAATGAGTTATTTTATTGCATTAACAATTAAAAGGACTTTACAAATAAAATTCGAATAAAATAATGATGAAAAGACTAAACAAAATTAAAGTGTAACAATTCTGAAAGTCTAAAAACTCTAGAAACTTGAAAGCTTAAATGTTGATTTATGTAAAGAAAATCTGGTTGTTTGCTTGAGCAGTTGAATGTTTGTGTGTGTAGAGAGAGAGAGCTAAAATCTAAATTCTGATCACTTTATATAGCCTTTGACAATCTTAAATCCTAGTAGGAATAAAACTCTTGACAAATGCAATTTCACTTAGAATATAACTCTTATCTGAAAAATAAATGCACCAATAGAAAATAAATCCAATGCAATTAGACTTCTACTCCAAGTTGAATTCTTCCAAACAATCTCGTTGTTCCAACACAAATACCGAACGACAGATTTCAGCGTTCCAACGATCATACGGACTAATAGATATCATCGTTCCAACTGACGAACCAACATATACTGTTCTTCCTAAACTCAGTATGGCCCAACGACGATCGTTTTTCCAACTGTTAGGCCTAACAGAAAATCGTTCTTCCTATGATTCATCCATGAAGCCAATAATTTTGCATGGCTCAAACATTCCCCCTTCAATTTTTACTTTTGGAAGAACATGTAAAAAGTGAAAATTGAAGTAATTTTTTTTCATACTCCCCAACTTTGAATCCAATTAACTATGTATATACAAAGTATGTATATATATATATACATAATTATTTATTTGGTCAAAATTTAACTATGACCAAAATTCTAAAATTTCCATTTATTAAAACTATTCGGCCATATGCTTTTCCCAATTAATTGCAACAATTCTTTGCCACATGTTAACTTCCTTAGCCACATAAACATTTGCTCCTAAAATTTCTATTCGGCCATACATTCCAATAAATCTATTCGGCCATATAAATATTTCCATTCTTCCACTTGACCGGCCACAATCTTTGTTCCATTTGGTCATATTTCACTTGGTCAAAACTTCTTAAATTCGGCCACCTCATTCCAATAAATCTATTCGGCCATAACAAAACCATTCATTCAGCCATCCATTCGTTCAACCGGTCAGTTATACATTTTCATTCGCCAAAACTTCATTCGGCCATATATTCCAATAAATCTATTTGGCCATATGTTTGGCTGTACATAACCAATTTAGCCAACCCAAATATTTCTTCCAACCAGTCGGCCAAAATATTACTACTCGGCCGAATCTATTTCCTTCAACCGAACACCAATTCGGCCAACCCAATTTCACTCATACTTAATTTTCTCCAGATCCATTCCAAAACCATAAAGTTTGATGTAAAGATGAAGGAACGCATAAGCTTGCTTGCATGAATCCAATCCCATCCCAACAAAGCATTGTATTGAAATTTAGACTCAACTACAAAAAATGCAGCCATAATTAACATGCCCATCATAATAAGTTCAATGGGAAAAATCCCTTTGGCTTTCGTTGTTCCGCCAACAACATTACTCATAGTCACTTCAGTATGGATAAGATCTTGATCCACTTTGTTCAATTTTGGAAGCATAGTGGCTGTCAAAATATTCACTGTGACCCCATTGTCAATTAAGACTCTATTAATCGGCTTCCCGTCAAAACGAGCACTGATATAAAGTGGCTTGAGATGTTGAGCCATCTTTTCAGCCGGTTTTTCGACGATAATCTTTTTTTATCGTCCTTGAACCTCTTCCAACTTTGGTGGTTCCTCGATCACTATGATCTCAAGATTGTTGCCCCCAACCTCAATAACATCCCATTCCATCACATTCGGCTGGTTGGAACGAGCTTCAAAAATTTACGGAAGAACCAATGTCATATTGCATTCTACCCGGTCTAACGATCCAAACGTAACCGTGAGCATTTTATCTGTTGAGGTCACGACCAAATTATATTCATCCATTTAGCCAATTTTTTCCTTCTCTATCGTCCTGGATGATCCTTTCATGAGTTATCCTCTTTTTTGGTTTCCACTCCATTTTCTTTCTACCAAAAGATTCATATGTTTTCACATCATTTGACCGTTTGTTCATCTCTGCATGTTGAGATTTTGGCCCAACAAAGTTTTTTATGTCTTTGGTCTTTTTACGTTGGACCAAAGTCAAAATTTCTTTGCATTTCTTCTTTTGGCATTATTCTTCCTCAGCTAACCTTCTCGCTTCGGCTATTTGTCTTTGCAACCTCCTCTTTTGTGTCAGTAAAAGGTTGGTAAGCATTGTTCCTAAAGTGGTACCACCAGCCCACCTCAGTCACTGGTGGTCTAAAGCTTCTTAGTTTCTCATTGTTCTGAGAAATTACCTTCATTTGCCCATCTCTTGGGACAATCACTTGTAAACCAACATCAATTTTTCTTCTTTGATAATGGTTTGTTGGCCATGCATTCCCGACTTTCGGTCCAAGTCTTTGAAATACTGGTCTTGGACTATGCGACCCATAGTTCTCCAGTGCTTCAAAATAGACAAACCATTATTCCTTATCTCCTTGGGATGAACGTTTTTTCCATCATTGATTTCATGCTTGCACCTTGCACACAAAGGTTCAGAATGTGATCCTACCTTCTCACATGAAATCTTTTCCTTGGGCCTATATTCTTTCTTGTAACCTTTACCACTGGATGTTTGGCCTAAGTCTATTTTGGTTCAGGGTTGAACAAACTTCGTAATATCGACTGCTGTCATATTTACCCCGGCCGATAGGAATGGATCACTATCTATCCCCATCACTTCCTTCCCTTTTTCAGGAAATTTTAGAGTCCCTTTCTCAATTAAACCTTGAATAGCATTCAGAACAACACACAATTAGTAGTTGAGTGGGTATATCCTTTGTGCCATTTGAAATAGGACTTGTTCCTTATTTCTTTGGTTGATGGAATAACATGTCCCTCAGGTAGCCGAATCACTTTATCGGCTAGCAAAAGATCAAAGATTTGATCGGCCTTAGAAATATCAAAAGAATATATTTTATCAGTCTCAAACCTATTTTTCTTTGAGTCAAAAGTCAATTTAGACACACTCTGAGTTCTCATTGGCCTAACCAACGCTATACAAGTATATGGCCTAGTAGCCACAACTTCGGTCGCATTCTCTTCGGCCACTTCCTCTTCACTCACATGTTCTTCCGTATCGACCATGTGGACTTCGTTATTGGGATCCTTGTAGTAAGAACCCCTGGAAGAATTTTTCCTTTGATATTCTTCCTTTAGAATCTCTTCATACCTGATTGTCCGAGATATAACTCAAAAAGGTCTCTAAACTCCATACCTTCGAATTTCTTCTTCAACTTGAAGTTTAAACCACTCTAAGCTATTTTCACAAACTCACGTTTAGGAATACCAAGATGACACCTATTCCTCGCTCTTTTGAATCGAGCAACAAAATCTTCAACCGACTCACCCTCCCTTTGATACAAACGAGAAAGATCGGCCATAGAAACTTCTGGTTCAATCTGATAAAATTGTTCATGGACTTTTTGTTCCATCTCTTGCCAATTCTGAATCGATCCTAGCTGAAGATTGACATACCATGAAAACGCTGAACTACTCAGAGAATTTGAAAAAAGTTTGAGCTTAAACACATCGTTAGTCCCAAATTCTCCACATTAGGCCGTGCATCGGCCTATATGCTCAACAGTAGATTGATTCTCTTCACCCGAGAAAAGAGTAAAGTCAAGGCACCTATACCCTTTAGGAAACTTTGTTCGGTCTACATAGTCCGGATATGGCTTCCTATAAGATGGTTGGCCTATTCTTCTGAAAGTTGAGCTGATGATCTCTTGGACTAAATTTTCTATCGCGTCTCGATCCAAGCCTTGGCTTTGTCCTTGACCCTGGCCATTATACCTTCTTGGTTGGTTTCTCTGCCGACCAAGATTAATTTCAGCTTGTTGTTCATTCCTCCAATTTTGGCCATACTGTTCAGCTTGATGACCTGAATGTCTAACATGCGGAAGAGTATAAGATGTTCCTAGGCTCATTAACCATGGGATGAACTGAAATCACTTCTTCCATCGCGGCCCGAGGAACCTGATTTTGGTGTCCTAAAGCTTCAATCAGATTATTGAAAGATTCGGCCATTTGGCCGAGCAATCTCTCTTGGTTGTCCTTCATTTGTTGGGACAATTCACATATTGACATATCGGATTGATGAGATCCTTCTCCGTCCTCATGTTGGACTTGATATTCTTGATCATCTTAAGGATCTTTTCCTCCAGGTACAACCACAGGAATTTGGCCGGTACTTCCTTCTTCACGATTCTTAGAAGCTCTTGTTTCCACCATATTTTCAAACTCAAAAATTTTGCAGTCCCACCGGGCGTGCCAAAAGATATGTTGACGATTTTGGAACAACAATCGGTCCCTAAGCGTCTATGAGCGTGCCACCTTCAAATTATGAAAAATCTAAAGGAAAAATAGTAATAAAAAATAATGCGCGAATCTGAAATTACCAAATGATTGTGCTTGAAAATAGGGAACTAATTTCCAATGAGTTCTTTTATTGCCTTAACAATTAAAAGGACTTTACAAATAAAATTCGAGTAAAATAATGATGAAAAGACTAAACAAAATTAAAGTGTAACAATTATGAAACTCTAAGAAATTCTAGAAACTTGAAAACTTGAATGTTGATTTCTGTAGAGAAAATCTGGTTGTTTGCTTGAGCAGTTGAATGTTTGTGTGTGTGTAGAGAGAGAGACAGACAAAATCTGAATTCTGATTACTTTATATAGCTTTTGACAATCTTGAATCCTAGTAGTAAAAAAAATAATGGCAAATGCAATTTCACTTGGAATATAACTCTTATCTAAAAATAGATGCACCAATAGAAAATAAACCCAATGCAATTAGACTTCGACTCCAAGTTGAATTCTTCCAAACAATCTCGCTGTTCCAACACAAATACCGAATGACAGATTTCAGCGTTTCAACAATCATACGGACTAATAGATTTCATCGTCCCAACTGACGAACCAACATATACTGTTATTCCTAAACTCAATATGGCTCAACGACGATCGTTCTTCCAATTGTTAGGCCTAACAGAAAATCGTTCTTCCTATGATTCATCCATGAAGTCAATCATTTTGCATGGCTCAAACAAACTGATAAGTAATTTTTTGACCATAAAACAATCATGACATCTAGACAATAAAATAATATATATATATATATAAATATTATTTTCTAAAACTTTTTTCATTTGAAACGCTTGTAGATAAAGAGTCAAAAACCTTAAGTGATTAAATATTACATGCCAGTACTGCTATTATTATGAAAACTGTAAAGCAATTTTCGATGGGAGACTTTTAGGTCTACATGCAATGCGTTTTATTTAATAATGCACTTGCATTATTTTTCTTCACCGTGAACAGATTTAAATTTTCATCAAGAGGGCAATAGATGTGTTGAAATTTTTTATTAAAGGGCGGAAAAAAAGGCGATGAGGGAGCTATACCCTATGGTATAACAATATATTTAAGAGAAAATTATAATCAAATAAAATATTTATAGTTAAAAAAAATACATAAACGCATAACAATATATTATGATCATAATTTTCTGTCTCCTCCATTATCTGTCTAAATACGCCTACAAAAGAGCTAAAATGAAGTCTAAAATTCTTTTGGTGCCGATGCGATACCTACCAAAGGGACTTCAACGCTTAAGTCAATATCACTCTGAAGAATATTTTAGTTATCTCTTTACTTTTTCTTCTTCTTATAGGTTGCACTAATCATTATAGTTTGATAAGTTGTAACCGTTTCAAGATTAATGTGGAGATCGTGGCTATAATACTTGTTGTAAATGCTTTCGGCGTATTTATGATCATAATGATTTTTATAGTCGTTTTTGGTTCATTTGGACACGTATATGAACATTTAGATTTTCAAAGTGAGGCTAGGACAGAAATGGTCTAGAAAGTGCAATCTCATAATATGGGAATATTTATGATCATAATTAATAGATATGTCCATGTTTTTAAAATTTAAAAATTAAAATTTTATCCATAGTTTTTGTTCATTGATCATGTCTTTCCAAAAATATTTTTATCTTCAACCTTTGTATACCAACATTCTTGAAAAACCTATCTACCATATTTTAATTTTCTAATCTCATTTATACTGGTAGACAGGTGTCCCTACCACTAGGAGTGTTCATCGATTCAAAACCAATCTATTTTAGAAATAATCAATCTGATCCAATTAGTAATCGATTTTATTTTTTTCAATCCGATCTGATCTGATCTATACATCAAATCCAATCCAATATAATCCAATTAGTAATTGGATTGGATCGGTTTGGTTAATCCGTTTAGTTTTGACTTTTATTTAATTTTTTTAGACTCTTTAATATTTAATTTTTAAGCTTTTTTACTTTGAATATTTAACATTTGAGCTATTTTTTGTGTCAAAAATTTGTTGAGTTTAAACTTTGTTTAAAAAATTACGTTTTTTTCAAAACCTAACACATAAATGATTAAAAAAATAATAGGACAAATAAACATATTAAACTAAAAGAAACAAAATTACTACACTAATACAATAATCCAATAATCCAACTCCAAATTTAAGCTAATACAACAAAGCCTACATACCAGTAATATCAAATTAATTGTCTTAGAGCATCTCCAATGGTGCTCTTTATTTTAAATAGCATAATCTTTAAAATAAAGAGCATATTTAATAATTTTATAAAATAAAGAGTGTAATTTTTTATTTAATTCCAATGGTACTATTTATCACACTCTTTATTTTTCATTTTCTAATAAATAATCAATACATAACATGAATATATAAAACATACAATCAGCAAAGTAATTTTATATGTATAAAAGAAAAAATCTAAAATTAAATATAATTATAGTTGTGCATTGAAAATTGCACAACAATAAATAAAATGGATTAAAAGCTATATATAGAGAGTGAGTTTGGCTCTCCAAATGTAGAGAGTCAAATCTCATTCTCTATTTTAACTTTTCAATTTAGAAAGCCCATTGAAGTTATAAAAAAATTGATTGCTCTTTAAAATAGATAAATTAAAGCTTTTAGAGAGTGCATTGGAGATGCTCTTATGCTTTGTAAAATAATCGTAGGACTAAGCGTCTGGGGTAGAGTCTAGCAGGGTATATCTATTGGGCTACTTGAAAAAAAAAAATTGGAATCATGAAACCAAGTGTCTGGGGTGGGGCCTGGCAGGGCCTGCCTACTGAGTTGCCTGGAAAAAAAAAATCAATTCAATTTGGATAAGTTTTTAACATAAAAACCCGAGCCAAACTGACTATCAATTTTGAATTTTCAAAACCGATCCAAATAAGTTAGATTGCATTGAATCAGTCAATTTTATCGGTTGATTGATTTTTTTGCACACCCCTACTTACCTCATCTGGACAATAACAAACTTGCTGCCAATAACTAAACTTTATGCTTCAGGTGGTGTTCTAAACCTAAAAATTAAAACCTAAAATAGTACATATTTTTTATGACCAAAAAAAACAACAACAACAACCTTGTTTTACTAGATTTTAAATGTGAATTTAAACCATTTTTTACACAAAAACACCCAAAATGAATATATATATATATATATTTATATAAAAACACTCAAACGGATATCAAAATGAATGTTTTCTTAAATTAAATTTACAGTGTTTGAGAGAGTAATTTATAATTAGAATATAAGTGGATCGAGTTTGGAGGATGGGGATATATAATAGTTGAAGATAAAAACAGTTTTTGAAAGGCATAAGTGAACATTAAATATAGGTAAAATTTTAAGTTTTTAAAACAGTGGCCACATCTCTTCATCTACCTCCAGAGATGGCATTCCTAAAAAACGAAACCTTGTTCCAAACTGTCTAATTTATTCTTTCACCATGATGAAAAAACATAAGAAACGACGTGATAATGATAATAATTTTGTGTTTGCTAGCAAAAAAGAAATTATTTCAGTGGTAATATAAGTATTTCTTACAAATTTGTTTATTTATTCACCATTTGTTACAGAACCATCTACACACCAATCTTACATATCTATCTTTTTTTAAAGAAATAAAAGAAACACTTAATTCATCAAACCAAAAAATTCAACTAAGAAAGGAATAAGCCAGGCAGGATCCTCCTCCATCCGAGTCCAAAACTCATCACAATGAATAACAAAACGGCCCAATTCATGAGCAATTTATATATCTATCTTTTATTGCACTTACATATTTGTTATATACATATATAGAGGACTGCTGGAGTCCGAAAGTGGTCAAAATTCGTTTAAAATTCGTTCCGTCAAGGAGTGGTCAAAATTCGTTCAAAAATGTCAAAATTCATCAAAACTGTGCGTTTTTGTAAACTCCATTTCTCCTCATGCGAATGCCCATCTCCTTGCTTTCAGAAATCGGTGCTCGCAGATCTCCTTGCTCTCAGAAATCGACCGAGAGAGAGAAACCCCCGAAATTCCCAAACTCCTAGAGAGCAGAAATCGGCCGAGAGAAACCAGGCAAACTGGACCCAACACCACCCGCCGTTCGCAGAGGCCGATTTTGCGACGCACCCGCCGTTCGCACCACCCTCCGTTCCTTGTTCGCAGAGGCCGAAAGAAACAGGAGAAACCCGATAAACCAGAGAAACCATTTGCAGTTCGCACCAGCTCTCATGGTCTATATTTCATTTGGGGTGCTTAAGTAGACAGAGACATGAATGGTGTGGTTCTTTGATAATTTTCATATTCTTTCTCATTAGGATCTTTTAATAGCTTCCACAAATATGCAACTTAATTGCTAATGAAGACCAAGTATCTTTCTTAGTCAAAAGTTCTTAAGACATACCACCTTTGCTTTCCTGTGTCCTGTTAATGGAGATATATATTAAAATGGCTTTCTGAGACAGGCTTATTTTTTTCAGACATGCTGCATTGGAATTGCTTCTGTGCTTTGCTGGATGTATTATGATTGTTTGATACGTGTAGGTAAGCATTTATCCAGCTGTTAAAGCACCAGTGGTGTTCTCAACCCAGGTTAGATTCTTTTTAGTATCATCTATTGTATATTAAGCTCTATGTACTTTTTATGTATGTTAGCTTGATAGAGTTTATAATCATTGTAGACTAATTGAAGTTGTATGCATAGAACTCAATCAGTTTCTTATTTACGATATAAAAATAATGAAATTTCCAATTTACACTTTGTAATTCCATTTTTATTCATTCTACTCTGTTAAACAGGTTGTTTCGAGAGATTATATTTTGTGGAATACACTGGGTAAGTGTCCATCTGCTGCTGTGGCGAAAGTGTAGGGGTCGATCAAGGAAGGACTTTTAATTAAATATGACAAGAAAACAGTGGTTTTCTAACTTTTAATTAAATATGTATTTTTTTTTACTATTCTCGCTTTGAGTTTTTTTTTTTTGGGTGAATGAGTGAGATGTTCGACTTAAAAATGATCCTTAGTGTCTTTTATACTTTTTCATATGGATGTCAATAATTACTCTTTTTCTATTTAAAAATTTATATTTTCGCAAAACAAATGAAGAATGCAACTATTGTAGATGCTAGTATTCGTGGCTGATTTGAAAGTAACATTTATCAATCTTCACTAAATAAGCTTTTATATATGCTAGTAAAGCTAAGTGGGGGGGAATTATCATCGGTGCAGTGTAGGAATATGCAGGCATTATAAATTTATAACTAGCATAGTACCAAATTGGGATTTTCCTAGCTCTCAAACAGAACAAGCAAATTAAAACATAAGCCAGGATGGTTCCTCACAAGCCCAAGAAAAAGCCACACGATGAACTCGTATAGCAGGGATGAATTCTTTGTAAAACTTTTAATAAGCATAAAACATGTCTGACTTACTCTTAATCATATGGTTTACAAGCTGAAAAGAACTCCACCCACAACCTAGTCTCAATTATATTTAAAAAAAAAAAAGAAAAAAAAAATATAATGCGGCAAGAAGAAAAAAGAAAAAAAAAATTACAAGTTATCCTCCTTGCTCTACGCCATTAATAAATTAAAGCAGTCACAAAATTAATCCCAAAATCAAACTTTTTGTCGTTATTGTGTACATTTCTTCAATTACAAGTTATCATTCTTCTAACTAATGTCGAGAGGAATGGTAAAAATTGTAAGGAGCCCAGAGATAATCAACGGTGCAAGGTTTCCGAGAATCCAATCTGAGCCAGGGTTTCCCCTTGCCGCTCCAATGAAGAAGACTAATAGGACCAGGATAAAGACTTCGGCACTTGCCTTCGAAATTATCACCACCCAAGCCATGATGATTCCACCTGTGATCGACGGCCTTGATGTTGCCAGCGAGAACAAGCAAAAAAGGAAGCAAAGAACCCAAGTGATATATCCTCATTTGCTTCTGCACGCCCATGCAACAAATAATCAATAAATTCACAAGGAAACCGTTCGCACCCACTCTCGCACCAGAGACTGAAAGCCCATCTGAAAAAACAGCAGAACTGTTTCTCTGGTTTCTCTTGTGCAAAGGGTGCGAATGGTTTATCCGGTTTCCCTGGTGGTGCGAAGGGTGTGAATGGTTTCTCTGGTTTCTCGGGTTTCAGCGGAGTCGGCAAAATTTGAAAGAGGAAGAAACCCAAGCAGCTCTCAAAATGCACCGTTTGATTTGCTAAAATTAATTTTGACCGTGGAGAGCAAGTTTGACCGAAAATCCATTCTTTTTATTTTGCCCGAATTTTGACCGAATGGACCGAAAGCTTTCAAAACGCACCGTTTCAGACTCTGGATGGTGCGCGAAGGCGCCTTCTCTAGCATTCCTATGTCTATATATATATATATATATATACATGTTGTCTAGGTTCTAACTAATGAGTAGGTAAAGTATTTAGACTTTGATAATAATAAAATAATAGAAGTTCAAATCTAGATTTTGATGATATATATCAATCATACACTTCGAACCTATGATAATTCAAAGAAATAAATAAAATGTGCGTCAATTAATATCAGACTTAAATCAAACAATTGTATTAATTATTGAGAACAAAATAATTAAAGGTTAAAAAATACCTTTCAAATAAAAGGACTTTTAATTAAAAATTTCAACTAAAATACTGGATTATTCGAAGTAAATTCTCAAGAGAATAAACTAAGTAGTCTATGTTTTCTGGTGCGTATAGATGCACAAGCCTCTATTTATATAGGAGAATGTAGCTCACCAACTCCTTCTGCTTCCGATGTGGGATTGATGCCAAATTTATTTTTTAAACCAAAAATTTATACTTTGTCATATTCAAATACATTTTAATCTCCAAACAATGTGGGACAAATTTTTTTCAAAATCAAACTTAAATAAATATTAATTTTTAAAAAAATTAATATATGGTCCAAACACATACTAAAAACTCTACCATTAAGATATCATGATGGTAAAATTTTCCTGTATATACATTTGCGTTAGTTTTATGGAAGTTTTTATTCACAGTAATAGAATTTGTTTTGACATTTTTAAATTGGATTAATTTGGTCTATTTGTAAAACTAAATAATTTTTGTAGGATAATATTAACAAGTCGACACTATAAACATATACCATTAAGTAACTTTTGTATACCATTAATTATATTTAACATATAAATAAATAAACTCTATATATCCGCTTTTTTTATTTATTACCTATATATCCACTTTAAACGTTGAATTACCATAAAAAAATCAAAAAATAAAACTTCGTTTTCACTCAAAGTGGCCCACAACGTACATGACGCATCCCGAATTGGCCCATCAGGTCCATCCACTTTCGCCCAAAAGGCCAAGCCCTCGTATGAGGCATGACTCGTGACCCACATGTCAAACTTCTAAAATACAAATACCGATCATCACAAAATTCGTTTTTCATTTATTTATTATAAACTTTTAATTTAAAAGTGTGTTCGTTACCACTGGACCTACAAATACAATCACCATCCCATACAAATATATATATTATCAGCACAATTTCTGTCGGTAATAATAAAATATTATTATTATTATTTTGCAATATAATAAATAAAAAAGTAATAAGAAAATAAATATAAAAATAAGAAAAGCGTGGATAAAATGTTAGAAATAGGTTACAACAGCGACGACTTTTTTCTTTTTTTGGTAAATAATTACAACCGCGACGATGGTTTAGAAGAAAATAAGCATTATTTTTGCCTACGCGTTTGGGTGAGCCGCGTTGTACGTTTTTGTCGGTGCGGGGTATAAAGTACAAAGCAATATTTGGACTTTGGGTTAATGAAACAAAGCTAGCTTTCAAGCTTCTTCAACATATTTGTCTTCTTCTTTTTTTATCTTTTTTCTTTTTCAATATATGTTAGGAGATTTTTACTCTCATGCAAAGGTTTATTTCCAATCTTATATATAAAAATATGTATAATTTTGTTTTATACTCGGTGAAGGAAATTTTGTTTATGTATAATTTTTTTTCTTGAAATTTAATGTAGAACTGTATTGAATATTGCTTTTTATATCAATAATATTAGAGGGTATCAAATAGTTTACTTTATCAAATGAAAAATGATTACAATATCAGTCATAATTTAATAAGCTACATAACTCATGTTATAATATTAATTGCTAAATTATGTAAATCTGTAACTGACATGCTAACTAGAAAAGCATTGTCTTAATCGCATAGGTTGTTATAATACGTTGGGAGTCAATTTTGGCTTTTTAATTTGTTGTATTTTAACTATTATGGTGTTATGCCTATTTGATTTTTTTTTTATTATTGCTATTTTTTTAAGTCGTTTATTGTTAGAATGTCATATCGAATATGGAAAACGAGTCGTTTATTTTTTATTATTGCTATTCACCCACAAAAAATGTAAATCTTAAATCTTACATTTGTTTTTGTTTGATGCTTCTTTTTTTTGGTAAATGTTTGTTTGATGCTTCATGTAACCGACGAAATAACTACTAGTCCAGATTTTTAATTACAAAATTATTTTTTATCAATAAATTATAAAATATTGGTTAATTGTTTTTTTAAGTTTACCATTACTAACTAGTTGCCGTTTTAAGCCTTTCGTTCTTCAAAATAAAAAAATGTATTACTAGATATGGGATTTCGAAAGGGTAAAAAAAGTAAAAACAAAATGATTAAGCAATAATCATAATAATAAAAACACTATTTTGGTAAACGAAATAAACAACGACAAAAATGAGAGTAAAAAATATGATTTGAAAGTAATAATAAAGCAGTGGAGCTGCTTGGTTCTCTGAGTCTGAGGCGTACGGACAGAGAGAGGAACACGATTAGATAGCGTAGGGATTGAAGCGCATGAAAGGCGCGTGCATAAGATTGCGGGTGGGGGTTGGGACTTTCTGCGTTGCTATAACTGGATCAAAAAATGACCCACGTGAGCATGAAAGTGAGACAGCTCATATGTATTATGTACAAAACCGCTCACATGACGCGCTTATCGTCTCCGATGGATTTTCTTTTAAATTTAATTTAATTAATAAATTTGATGACTGTGTAATTATTTTTTTCTTTTATTATACTCGCCGACTTTTTTGCTGCTGAAACAACCTCTTGTACACGCTCGCTACCATGTAACCCTCCAGGGTTATTTCAGTAATTTTGTGTTCGTAATTATCATTACTCATTAGCCATCGCATTCACGTGGAATTTTTCGGCTCTGTTAGAAAGAGTTTTTAAAAGATCAAAAGTAATTTTTAGAGTATTCGTATAATTTTTTAATAGTGTTTTAGGTCCTCAATTTTTTTTTTATACGTAAAACCAATAAAATGTAGATTTTTTAAAAAGCTTTTTTTTTTAAATAATAATAATAAAATCGGCAAAATAGGACCTTGGCAATGTTGAAATCTTCCTAATCTCAATTATTGCTCTCATTTTCATGTCTCACAGAAAAAGTACCGATATTTTTTAAAAATAAAAACAAAAAATAGCATAGTTATTTAAAATTTAAATATTTTAAATGTTAAATGGAAATCCAAATACAAAACCTTGATGGAGAAAGTGGATTTATCTTTATTCATAAAAAAAATAAAGAAGTGGATTTATCTTTTGTGTTTGTTTGTTTTTTTTTTTTTTTTAAGTCTTTTATGTTTATTTCATATACCATATTTTGGTACATTTATTTTTTAGAAATGCAAGGATTTGAATTTATATATCTATACGGGAAAACAATAATTTTATTTGCATAATGATTTAGATATGTCAAACCTGGCTTGACTTGTATATGCACGTTGAATTTCTATTTGAATAACATGACCACTAATAACCCACTACAATAATTTCTTCGCTGTGTAATACAATGACATAAATCATGCAGTATTTTAATGTAATATAAGATGTTTAAACATCATAATCATGCTATATTATACTGTAACATTATATATTAATTGTTACAGTACTGTAGAATAATACCACATGCAAAACCCAAGAACCATCTATTTTTTTAATTGAGAATGTGAACAAAAACAATACTCAAATTGATAAAATTCCGTGGTTTAAGTCTTATTAGTCCTGATCAAAGAATATGTGAAAAGTCTAAATTCCAAGATGAAAACATAAGCAAGGTGCACCACTTAGTTGCCCTCAAAAGAATAAAGAAGCAACTTGACACTCACATGACAGACTTACTAAAACAGTGATGCTGCTTGACTGACAGTGAAATAATTCTTTAGAATCAATTCTTATACAGCGATAAAACTCTGGCAACGCCCAACTTAATTTTTATTTTTTTACCCCTTTTTTTATTGTTATTGCTTTCTAAGTAAGAACTTCATAAGAAAAATGCGATACCCCCAATCATACAATAAAATCCAGTTTGAGTGATAATTTGTGGTAGGTGATATTTGTGTCTATCATTTGATTAAAATCGTAAAAAAAATTATCAATTTTAATTCATACATATACCTGTTAAATGAGTTGACTGATAAATTTAGTTTAATAAAATATTTTTTATTATTATTTTAAGTTTTTATTTATTATTTTAAATTATTCTATATTAATTTACATTAATTTCGACTTAGACAAGCTAATTTATGAGTAACATATTTATAATTTTGTTGAGCATAAACAATTAATTAGCGAATCACTTTAACATGTTATGATATGAATTTTAAACTTTACTATTATATTTAATATTCAATTGTTATTTTTGTATTCATTTATCATTATAAGAAATTAATTTAAAAAGTACCTCCTATTATTATGGAAAACAAAATTATTAGTGTTTATTGCAAATAGTTTGTGAAACTATATTAACATCATCAATATTCGATACATTTTTTTTTTTTGCAAGTTATATTCTATAGTCTATACATTGGATAAATAAAAAAGTTCACAGAGAGAATGCAACGCTGCAAATTCCAACCTTCCAATTTCTATTGCCCTTTTTTTTTTTTTCATTCATAAAAAAGTACCCAATTTTTTTTTAATAATAATAATCTAATCCAGCACATCCAAAACTAAAATATCAAATTAAAATGTTTACGTGGCGTAATAAAGAAGCGAGTAGTAAATGATTTTCCTACTCCCTAGAGTACTCCAAAGCACCTCCTCAATTGAATGGAGGCCTTACAGGGGAAGAGAAAGAGAAAGAGAAACACCTCTCTCTCTCTCTCTCTCTCTATCTTCTCTGTTACACACACACACTCTCTTTAAAATAAATAGCGACCTGACCACCCATTCCTTCCCACAGACCCAAAAATCTCTCTGACCCTCACACGCCTCATCCAAGAGCTCGCTTAGCTTCAAGGGAACCAAACCAGGAACAAAGAAAAGATTGTTTGCTTCTGGGAAAGTTTGAGAGAGAGAGAGAGACAATGGCGTCGGCGACCAGGGTAGATCTGGACGGAAACCCAATTAAGCCAATGACGATATGCATGATCGGAGCCGGTGGGTTCATTGGGTCCCATCTTTGTGAGAAGCTTTTGGCGGAAACCCCACATAAGATTCTGGCTCTCGACGTTTACAGCGACAAGATCAAGCACCTCCTTGAGCCCGAGCAAGGCTCGCCCGCTTTTTCTGATCGAATCCAGTTCCACCGTATCAATATCAAGCACGACTCTCGTCTCGAGGGTCTCATCAAGATGTCGGATCTGGTTCGTACTCTACTGCTTTTTCCTTTCCAAATTAGTGTGCATTCTCTTGGGTCTTTGTTATTAATTTTTTTTTTCTCGGTTTTATGATTTTGTGATTTGGGTTTTTGTTTTTTTGATGGTGTAGACGATTAATCTTGCGGCGATCTGTACTCCGGCGGATTACAACACTCGCCCGCTCGATACCATTTATAGCAATTTCATCGATGCCCTTCCTGTGGTACTTACTACTTTTGTGCATTGTAGAAATTCGCTGTTGTTTCTGAAACATTTTTCCATTTTCCCTTTTCGTGTTTGAAAACAACGGAAAGTTTTGATTTTCGTTGAAATGCTGAAGAGATTTTGTTGGTTATGTGGGATTTGATTGAAGTTGACTTGTGATTTGATGTGGGGATTGATTTCTTTTTATTAATGAATAACTGTAGGTGAAGTATTGTTCGGAAAACAACAAGAGGCTCATTCACTTTTCTACCTGTGAAATATACGGTAAAACCATTGGAAGTTTTCTTCCTAAAGATAGCCCTCTTCGTCAGGTAAGCCTTCTTTTTCACCTTTTATTATTGCTTACATTTTTGGGTTATTTATTTATTTCCGCCTTGTAGCCTTTGTCATGCATTTCTTGTATGGATTTCAGATCTGTGTTTGTTTTCTTGGAATCCATTTTGTTATTTATAAGTCAAATGTATCATTTGAAGGTTTTGGATGATCAAGAATCTGGGATCTCTTGCAAATGCATTGATTTTACAGATTTGTGATTTTGTTCTCTGTGTAAATTTGGAGATCCGGGAGTCTTTTGTTAAGTTAAATTTCCTATTTAGGAGATTTTAAACTTGGCGAGTTTATATTGTTTAGCTAAATTAATCCAGGGGCAATTCTATTGTTATGTGATTGGAATACAACTTAAAGCATATTGGTTAATTTGCTAACGTTAAATGTGGTACGACTTAAAAATTACAGATTATCACAGCTAATAAATAATGTACTTGTTGGATCTTCAAGTAGTTGCACTTATGTTTAGATTTTTTCCTTCAGCATTGTTGGGTTTTACCAATGTATATTGTAAGGCACATCTAACCAGACTTGACACCTGTTCTTGGTCTTGTCATATAAGCTTGAATGCAGTTCCAGTCAATAGTCGTATTAGGTTCATTTATACGTAGTTCCCAAAATCCTATATGCAACAGGTTGCTCTAAAAGCCACTTATTTGTTCATGGTTTTGATTTTATCCATATTTATCTGATTAATGTGATGGTTTGCTTGAAGTTGTTTAATTTTGATTGTCCTTTTCCTTGCATGGACACCTCTTTGTTGGCAACAACTGATTGTGTGCTACATTTTTTTAGGATCCTGAGTACTATGTTCTTAAAGAAGATGCTTCCCCCTGCATCTTTGGCCCTATTGAGAAGCAGAGATGGTCATATGCATGTGCAAAGCAATTGATTGAGAGGCTGATTTATGGTTGGTTATCTAAGTGCTTTATATGGCTCCTCTTGAATTTGAACTTCTAATTTGACCTTCATAATTTATGATACTGACTTGCTGTTGTACTATTTTCAGCTGAGGGTGCAGAAAATGGTCTTGAATTCACCATTGTGAGACCTTTTAACTGGATT
Source organism: Ochetophila trinervis (assembly GCA_003254975.1). Taxonomy (NCBI): domain Eukaryota; kingdom Viridiplantae; phylum Streptophyta; class Magnoliopsida; order Rosales; family Rhamnaceae; genus Ochetophila; species Ochetophila trinervis. Next base: position 4,661 of record QANX01006428.1, on the reverse strand, counting down.
GGTCCTAGGATGGATTTCATACCTGGAATTGACGGTCCAAGTGAAGGTGTTCCTAGGGTTCTGGCATGTTTTAGTAATGTATGTGTGCTCTTATTTGTATCTTCGTCGTATATGTTGTGCCAATTTGTGCTGTATGGTTGATGTAATCAAGCTCTTTGTTTTGTTGCAGAATCTTCTTCGCCGAGAACCACTCAAGCTTGTGGATGGTGGCGAGTCCCAGAGAACTTTTATTTACATCAAAGATGCAATTGAAGCTGTTCAGTTGATGATCGTGAGTTTAACATTGTTCTATTTTTGGAGCAATATCTTGCATATGGAAATAGCTTCTAAATGATGTGATAATTTTTTCAGGAAAATCCTGCTAGGGCCAATGGTCATATTTTCAACGTGGGCAACCCTAACAATGAAGTTACAGTTAGGCAGCTTGCTGAAATGATGACTGATGTGAGAGGATTATCTTTGGTTATGTAAATTCTTTTGTATTATTTACTTTGATTATTGGTTGTATTGGCCCAATGTATTAGAAGATTGAATGATATCTTCCTACTGACTGCAGGTTTATTCAAAGGTAAGCAGTGAAGCTCCCCTAGAGGTACCTACCATCGATGTTAGCTCCAAAGAATTTTATGGTGTGGGCTACGATGACAGTGACAAGAGAATTCCTGACATGGCCATCATTAATAAGCAGCTTGGTATTACATATTTCCTTCCTACTCTTTCATTCATCATAGTTAGTCTTGATTGCAGAACAAATGGAATGACAGAAAGCTAATCGAACTTGTATCCCAGGCTGGAACCCGAAGACATCGCTTTGGGACTTACTCGAGTCAACCCTCACCTATCAGCATAGAACATATTCGGAGGCTGTTAAGAAGGCGACTTCTAAACCAGCCTCGACCAGCTAAACAGGATCTGTCATGGATTGCACTTGAGAAAGGGGATTCTTCTGCTAGGTGTGCTGCGGTTCACCAGGTGTTGGTACCAATTCAAACTATAAGGATGTCTTAAGATATATCTTAATGGTGGATTTGAATATACTCTACAATTTTTTTTGTTCTTTCGGTGCTTCCAGTGTCGCTGGTCGATAGTTCACTGTAGAGCTCAGAATGTGTTGGGGAGATATCTTTTCTGTCTGGACAAGGTTTTAGATTCTGTTAGAGATGAACAATATGGTTTTACTGTAATTTGATACTAAGAACTTGGGCTAGTACATGCTGGGGGGGCCATTATACGAGGAAAGCTGTTGTCTGTTTTTAAGGGTGCTTTGCTTGTCAATTTTTCTATTATTTTGTTAAGAGGCTATGTTGTATTAATTAGTTTGACCCTCTCAGGCAGGCCCTTGTTTTTCTTTTTCTCCTAATTTATTATTGTTTATTAAATTTTAAGCATCCATATAATTTGGTCTCTTTTTATATTTACTTTTTTTGAAGAAGATAAAAATATTCCATCCAAAATTAAAGTTATAGCAATTGATAGAAGCCGTTTATGCACACTGCTATTTTTTAATGGGTCTCATCCTTTTTATTCTGACCCATATCTCAGACAAGGATTGGGTATATGGATTAAACAAAATTCTAACCAAATAAAGCAATGGGATAGATTAAGGAAAAAGAAAATAGAGTAAACTTTCCATTTGAGGGGGACCATGATTGATGGGTAAATAAAAAATGATAATAATTATTCAACCCTTAGAGGTAGGGGTAATTGGCACATTTTAAACTTTGGGGATCTCTATAAATTTTCGTTTTTACAGAAACAGTTTCCATTTTACAAAACGTCTTCAATATATAGTTATAGGTTCCTGGTTTTCATTAGCTGATGCTTGATTAAATAACTTTGAACCCTTTTTGTTCAAATTAACTTCCTTTGAACCCTCTTTGTAGTTATAGGTTCCTAGTTATTCTTCTTTAACTTTCTTCTTTCTTCGTCTTCTTCATTAATTTTACTGTGGCAAATGGAAGAACCAGTGAGTTTCTAAAAATGAAACGGTGTGGCAGGGGTTGGGGGCTGAGGTGATTTGTGTTCGTTAATGACAGAAATTTTAAAAAATAATAATAAAAATGTTTAAAAGGAAAAATATAAAGTCACGTGACCAAGCCTAACCGAAAGAAAATCTTCACGCCCGGTGGGACTCGAACCCACAATCGCCTGATTAGAAGTCAGACGCCTTATCCATTAGGCCACGGGCGCCCGTTATACACGTCGGTCAAAAATATTTTTCATAACCATGGTAAGTCTCCATATTTTTAACTTTGTAAATGCTAGAGACCTCCAAACAAGGTTTTCTAAAATTAAAAGAGTAAAGTGCATTTATTTCTTAAAAGAAAGGAAAATAAAATTTTTCTGCGCACATGAATTACTCACCAAAAAATTAAATAAAAATATCAGGTATATTTTCTGATTATATTTAAAAGCATAAAAAACGGAATGTTAACAGAGAAACAAAATAAGAAGAAAAAAAAGGAAAAAATAAACGCACGCCCGGTGGGACTCGAACCCACAATCGCCTGATTAGAAGTCAGACGCCTTATCCATTAGGCCACGGGCGCCACTTGTTCATCTTTCCTAAAGTTAACTATATATCTCATGTACTTGTATTCTTCAAGAATATTATCTGGCAAGCAGCAAGCAATGCATAACACAGCCTTGACCAGATTTAATCCATATCAATTATTAAATATCCACCCAAAAAAATTATTAAATCAATTAATAAATTCTTTTAAGTTATTTCATTCTTAATTATTTTCAGATTTTTTTTTCTATATATATATATATGTATATAATTATCACTAAAGTGTGATTTTATTCTTTTAACTTATACGGGAAACAATCCTTTTCTAACAAAACCATTCATAAAAACTCTAATTTTATTATGCATTCGAATTTGATCAAATTTGAAATATTTATTTGGAAAAATTCATTCATCAATCCAAAGACTTCTCCTGATTACTTTCCATTAGTGGCATCCTTGAATTGAAACTTTGTCTTGAAACTAATTTTTCATACTTTATATATAAGAACCACATTGACTAATTCAGAAACTAAAATGGTTCACAAGCATCTCATATTATTGTCATTATTATATTACAGGGAGAATGCAATTACTACTAAAAACAAAAACAGAAACAAACAAGTAGACCATATATATATTTGTGGGGAATTAAGAAATATAGTTTTACATATATAGTTCCACAAATATGAAAAATCTAATGTATATTTGATAGTTATTATCAATTACAGTAAAACAACATATATATATATATATATGATAATGTTAAATAATAATAATAATTCTTGCTAATTCATATAGAACACTACTACAAAATAGGGTCATAGACGACGGTTAAAATCCGTCGTCTTACGTATTTAGACGACGGACACAAAACCGTCGTCTAATTAGGCGTCGTCAATACTCAAAAAACATAGACGACGGTTCCTCTTATAAACCGTAGTCAATAATAAAACAAAGACGACGGTTCATAATAGGAACCGTCGTCTTTTTTTTATTATTGACGACGGTTAATAAACCGTCGTCGAAAATAATTATATATATTTTTTTAATTTATATAAATTTTTGTAAATATATATATATTTCGGCTTTTATAAATATTCAAATTTATTTATTTAATATAAATATTTTAATTAATAATATATTTTCAATACAATAATACTTAATATAAAAAACACTAATAATAAAATGATTATATTAAATTATACAAAAGTATTAAACATTTCTAATTAAAATAAAATTACAAATTATATAATACTAACAATTACAAAATTTAAATACATAATTAATAATTAAACTAATTTAATCAAAAGATGATAACAAATTTGAAGGATTTGAAACTTCTTCAGTAAAATATTCAGCCCAATCCTCTCTAAATTCATCAACGTAGTCTTGCACCCAAACAGAATTTTTAAACTGTACATAAAAATCAAACAAATAATATTAATGCATTAGTAAACATAATATTATATATAAATTTACAGTTATGCTAAAATTATACTTACAGT